>PYSR01000030.1:0-19979 GCA_003049425.1 Magnaporthiopsis incrustans | reverse complement strand
TTTTTTTTTTTTTTTTTTTTTTTTTTTAATCGTCCTTCGGTTTTGGTCCTACGAGGGACGCGGGATAGCCTCGAGCATAGGTATAGGAGGAGGTGTTGGTTGGTTGGGCCAACTCCATCCTTTCTGCCCGGACCTGCTCCCGCTTTTTATTTGATTGGGTTTTCCTTCGGACGTCTTGGCTTGCGTTGAGGGTAGATTGCACGCCAGCGGCGGAAGCACCGCAAAGTTTGGGCAGCGCAGCCAGCCCCAAGGGAGTGTGATCTTTTTCCCTTTGTCGTCGGCTGGCCCCGCTCCCTGGGTCACATAATTAAGGTTTGCGCATAGATATACACATGATGGCAGGGGAACGGAACGGGCAAACCGGAATGGGAAAATTGGGGGGATGGAATGTAAATGTATATATACAAGCACATATCTTACGTACAAAAGTGATACATGTGGACCGAGGTCTCTTCGGCTCGATTGCAGGAATGTGTCAGTGTAGTGGGCAATTACAGCGGACAGCAAGACAAACCCTCATCTTTTACTTAGAAAATATATATACACTCCCTAGACTTGGTTATCCCCTGCTATCGAGCTTCCTCACTGGCTCAACGAGGACCAGCGGGGCGCTCGGATCGACGCTCTTGAGCTTGACCTCAACCAGGTCGTCAGCCACGAGCGAAGCCAGCTCGACGAGCTGCTCGCTGGCGGCGGCGTCGGCGGCGGCGGCGGCATCTGAGGGCACCAGGAAGGCGCGGACGTCGAAGAAGCTGGCGAGCCTGCCCTGGATGGGGCGGCGGGGGCGCACTCTCGAGACGCGGAACATAAAGGTGTCGGGCAGCGGGGCCTGGCCGAAGCGCCAGGCGCGGGCCAGGGCCTGCAGCGTGTAGTGCGAGTGGTCCCTGGACAGCCTGGCCGCGGCGAACTCGCGCAGCTTGAGCATGGGCAGCACGTCGCGCTCCAGCCGGGCTTGAGAGAAGGGCAGGAAGGAGGGCCGGGGCGCGGCGACGGCGGCGGTGGCTGCCGCGGCCGCCAGCTGGGCGGCGTCGGCGGTGACGGGGTCCACGGTGGCCAGGGAGCCCGGGCGGCGGCCGTGGCCCGGCTTGATCTCCTCGGCGAGGGCGGCGTGGATCTGCCAGTGGGCCAGCAGGTCGGTGTACCTGCGCAGCGGGCTGGTGACCTTGGCGTAGACGTCGAGGCCGAGCAGGAAGTAAGAGCCGGGCGTGGCGCTCAGCTGGGGGTGGCCGGCCAGCGCGGCGTAGCTGGTCTCGTCGGTCGTGTCGAGCGGCCGGTCCGACAGGACCCTCGGGTAGAAGACGTCGCGGGCCCAGGGCAGCAGCACGGCCCTGTTGAGCTCGGCCTGCGGCATGGTGCGGAAGGGTATGGGGATGCCCCTGGCGGCACACCAGCGGCCCGCGACCTCGCCGGCGAGCAGCATCGACGTGGACACGAGCGTGTGCCCGCCGTTGTCCGGGTACGAGACCTCGATGGAGGGGTCGCCGAGGGCGCGGAAGGAGCCGTCCGGCGACTCGACCACGCTCGTGTGCTCAAACGAGAGGCGCGCCACAGAACGAGGCCGGAAGGCGCTGGCGGGCATGCCGCCGTTGGCCTCGAGCACGGCCCGGCGGGCGTCGGTCAGGCGGCCGAGCAGCTTGAGGTCCTCGACGTCCCCGGGCGACAGGTCGCCGATTCTGGACAGCGGCTTGGTCTCGGCGCTTGGTATTTCCTCGGGCGGCAGCTCGGGGCCGACGCGGATGCTGTCCCGCGGCGGCCTCGGTCCGGGTGCGAAGGGGCAGAGGGTTGCCAGCTCGTCGACGGTCATGTAGACCAAGTTGCGCGCGATGCCGGGCGTGATGGCCAGGTCAAGCACCACTCCTCTCTCGTCCAGCTTTGCGCTGAAGGTGAGGCAGCGGCGGCCGGGCGCGAGCGAGAAATGGTCCCTGATGGTGTCGCCGGGGAACATAGGCTCGTGGTGGCCAGGCAGGTAGATGGTCTGCGTGATGGTCTCGGCGAATTTGGCAGCCGGGTCTCCGGGCACGATGGCCGACGCGGGATCCGCGACGTGCACATGTATCCAGTACTGGCCTGGAGTGTCGGTGCGCTCGATCGACAGCCCATCGTCAACGTCGGTGGTGGAGGCCGAGTCTATGCAGTAGATCTTGGTGTCTCCCCAGTCCCTCCGCTTTCCTGGGTACACGTCGCGCTGGAGCGCCTTGGGGGCGACCGGCTCGGGGCGGTTGAGGAGGCCGCCGGTGCGGCTGACATGGAGACCCGGCGGTGGAAGCGCGTGGCGTGCCGCAAAGTCCCAGGGTAGGATCCAGCCAACCTCCTGCAGAAATACCCAACCAACCGAAACATCCAGCCGCCCGGCGTGGCCATAGCGATCCAGGGCCTTGAGGATGGTGGACCCGAAGACGTTGATCTCCGAGTGGGTCGAGAACTTGCGGCTTGCGGCCCACAGGTACATGAAGCGCATGATCTCTCCATCTTCTTCCTCGTCCATCCAGCCCCTGGCGCGCATGAGCACATCATCTTCCTCGCCCGCCGCCGCCGCGTCTGCCTCGGCGTCAGCCTCGGACGCGGGGAGACAGGGGCCCAGGATTCCCATGTCGGCGCTGTGATGGCGTAGTCTGCGGCTGCGGTCAATCTGACGGCGGGCCCTACTGACGAACCTGTCCAGCCTGTACTTGGCGCGGCGCTTCTCTGGCATGCTGTCGGGTGCCTGCGAGGTCTGATCGAGATAGTAGAGGCGCACCATTTTCTGGACGGCGCGCACCGCTTCGACGTCTTTGTTGGGCAAGACCTCGTAGAGACAGCCGCGGAGGCCAAAAGCGGCGCGGAAGGTGGGACAGAAGCCCTCCTCGTGCTTGAGCATGGCGCGGTGCACAGCGTAGACGGCCTCGTCGGGAAACTCCAACGTGTCCGGTTCACGGGCGTGGTGGGGAAGCACCATCTCGGTGGCCTCCTTGGCGGTGATAAAGGAGCGACCCGACTCCAGGACAGATTTGTGCGCCTTCTCGAGACGGCCCGAGTAATACTGCATGGCGGCGATGGCTCGCTCGCTGAACCCTGCCATCTTCTCCAGCAGGCCCTCGCCGAGCGCCCGGCTAGGGCCCTGATCCTTCTCGCGGAGCTCCAGGAGCGCAGCCTCGGAGGTGCCAGGGGGCGGCAGAGCATCGCGGACAGGGGCGATTTCGGCCTCCGTGGCAAAGCCAGGGACAATAAACATGGTAGAGGCCCCTCTGGTAAAACTCCAGCGGCCATTGTCGGCGTAGAAGTGGTCGATGCCGTCGATCCGGGCGATACACACGGCCATCTGGCGCGCCCTCTGGGCGTTGGACAGGAACTCGACCAGGTCGCCGGCCTGGACGCCTGACGACAGGGGCTGCAGGTCCTGCTCCAGATCGAAGTCGACCTGTTCGTCCGGGTTCACGCGGGCCTCCTCGTCCAGGTCCACGGCTCCTTGCGATGTCTGGGTGCGTGTGGAGCTGTTCTGCGCAGTCCACGGCAGCCTGAAGACGAGGCTGTCCTTGTCCGCCACCGCGGCCTGCCCGTTCTCCTCGTCCCACTGTGCCAGGCGTTCGCGGAGCGATGACTGCTTGGGCTCGGCAGTGTCTGCAGCCGCGGGGGCACCGCGCTTGGGAGGACGACCATTGGGAGAACGACCACTGGGAGGACGGCCATTGGGCGGGCGATGGCGCTTGACCGTCGCAAATGTCTGTACGCCTATACTCACCCTAGGGCGTGCTGACAGGAGCATCGACGTTGCCCGGGGCCGCTGCAGATTAGGTACACTGGTCGCGGCTCGTGGGCGCAAGCCTCGGGCAAGGCAGTTCCAGCACACATAGGCGCCGCCTCTTCTGGGTTGCAGCATGGCAACCCGCCCGTTTGCAGAGACTGCGGGTTGTTGCTATGGATTCCACAACAAGCTACTGTACGTGCCAGCCACAACAGCTTGTATGGCGAGTGAGCGCTGGACATGCCCGTCGTCGTCGCCTCCGAGATTTTTTTTTCTATAGTGGGGCTATGGAAGGGACTCACGTCACCGGCAGCTGGAGACACGCCGTCACGTGCCCTTCAATTGACTAACATCTTTCCTTGCCAATCGGAAAGAGAAAGCACCAGCAACCCTAAATAGATCACTTAGAGGAAACGGATCTACATGATGAGCCCCTGAATGATCTGCGTTCTGGTGGGCGGCGCGGCATCCAGCACGAAAAAAAAAACCTGGTTCACCCTGCTGAGTGCTTGGGGCGAATCTCAGCCCTCCTACTGCCCCTCTCCTCCCACATGTCTCAGGGGCAACGGAGGGAACGCCTCTTTGTTCCTGGCGGCATTCCTTCGGCTGGTGCGTCATAGCTGGCAGAAACATGGAAGCCGAGACTGCAGATCGCTAGGCGGCCGGCTGCATTCTTTATTCCAAGCCCGAAGCCCCGCGTGCTATGTCCGTTTGCGTCGGTCCGCCAGGAGATCGGCAACAAAACACAGGGGCCTGCTGGAACGGAGGGACGATCCCTTTCGACCTTTGCCTTATATAAGTTTGGCCCCCATCCTGAACCAAAGAGGGGTGGGTGTTTTCGTTCGAGTGTTGGTACCATAGCTGCCGTGTGTGCACTCAAGCGTCCCCAAGCATCATTGCGAGTGAAACAAGCAGCCAACCAGTCCACAGCTGCAGGCTTCCCTAGACCACGGGGAACAAACAAACACAAGTCGGACACTGCATCACGCCCACAGAAGCCATGCATATGCCTCAGATTGCGCTCTTGGGCCTTGCCGGCGTCGCGCTGGCGCAGCACGACGGCATGAACAGCATGGACCACATGGCCACGGCCACGACAGCGCCTTCCACGCTCCTGGTGGCGCCGGGCACCCCGAGCGTGCCTTCGACGACCGTCCCCACGGTCACAGGCACGGCCGTCGTCCCTCTAGCCGCCACCAGCACCACCACCGGAGCCGACCACGACCCGCACGCCACCATGTCGCACGCCGTGTCCAACCGCACCAGCACCAGCCACACGGTGCCGGTCCCCACAACGACCGGTGCTCCTCTCCCGGCCGGCGCCCCCGCCATGTCGGCGACCTCGGTGAGTCTTGCCGATATGCTTTGACATGTCCTTGCCCGACGTGTCCCGGCCCGAGAAGAAGTCTAGCGAGGGATTTCACTAACACGATATCGCGCAGGCTGGCATCATTGCCCTGGTCTTCGCCTTGGGGTTCGCCGCCCAGTACTAGGACACCTGTTGGGTGTGACGGGGCTGGCGTTGGTTACTTTGCATATTTCCGTCTCTTTGTTTCTCGCTGGTTATGTCAAACCAAACAACACAGCCTGGGCATGATGTGTTCAGGTTGGGGGTTGGGACTGCCTATCACTACAAGAAGATGACTTCGGAGGACAGGCGTTCCCTCTTGAGTCGGCAGACCCCACATCGACTCTCGGACTCGGACCGATGGCGAGGATCGGATACAACTAATAATATGACCTGGCGCCGCAATACAAAGGAGGCTTATATGGCAGTCGCGCCCACAAGTGGGCCAATTTACATGTGCGTGAGACCAGGCCAGGAGGTTAAAAATTAGGGCCTTCTTGGGTTGCATTTGCTTCTCCAGTTCTCCATGTTCACAGCCTCCAAACGAGTGGTGCCAGAGACCCAGAAAAGCGCCTCAGAGCAGAGGCGTCGGAGTTCCGTATGTAGATGGCAGGAAGACAGGAATCCGTGCGTGGATCGGCGCCGGGGATGCTTTGGTGGCAACAAAGTGGCGTCGAAGATCGTCAACGCCGGCGGCTATGGCTATTCCAGCGGTGTCCGCGTGCCGAAAACAAGCAGCTCCTCGGATGCAGTGCTGCCTGGTACCTAGGTACCTAGGTAGGCACCTAGATACGCGGTAAATACGTGCTAATGTCGACAGAGGACGCGAGAGATCAAAAGCGACATCGATCTCAGCTTTGCAAATTGTGAGCGAGGCAAAATGACGAGGCCCGACGAGCGGCGCCCGTCATTCGGTCTGTACTCGAGGTTACGGTCACACGCGATGAGACTGAACGGTCCCTGAATTTAGAGCCGGGTGGAGCCAAACGGCGAACGGCGGACGGCAACTCGGCAGGTGCTGGCGCCGCAAAGGAAATTTGGCTGCGCAGAAAAAGAAATGCCTGGCGCGGCCCCCAGGTCTCCGTCTCATGCTAAAATACACAGTAATACGAGAAAGCCATGCTCGCGGCGAGATGCAATCAGCGCTCCAGCGCCACCACGGGCGCCCCTTTATTTAACCTCCCAGTCTGCGCCGAATTCCGGCACAATTGCGTAGCACTGACCCTGGTCCTGGTCCTGGTCCTGAGAAACGGAGGGTTTTCTGGTCGACAATACACCTCACCTCTCAAAGATAGAAGGCTAGGTAGTTCTCACGCAGTGAGGTTTACTTAATCGGGATTGGTCCGGTGCACCATTCAGAACCTCACATTAGCCCGATACGATACCTTGGTTTGCGTACGAAGCTGTCACAGCCTTCGGTAGCCGTCTTGAGAGGCGCACGGGGAGGGAGGGAAGACCAAGTGGCTGGCAATGGCAAGGACGTTGTGGGCTCGTGGGGAATCGGGAGACAGAGGCCAGAAGCTCGATCCCGGTTTTTTGCTGACTCAATCGGGGTTGACCGCCTTATTAAGGGGCGGCGGCTCAATTCAGCGGGCTGGGCAGCCGTGATGACGATCGTCGCCGTGCATCGTGATTTGTGCATTCACACAGAACATAACAACACAGCAACAAGAAAACAGCGGCGGCAAACAAGAACGTCATGTCGGCCGGTCGCTTTTGGTTCTTGTGCGGCGGGTAGCTTGTTTCTTTTCTCCTACCCCCAAGGCCTTCTTTCTTCCTAGTGGTCGGAGCCCTGGATGAGGATCAGGAGCGCAATGAACAGACTGAAATCCTGAGGCAGCGTGCGTGTGCGACGATGGGTTGGCTAATGTCGCTTAACTCATTTCCCAATCACTTGTTTTTTCTATTTTTTAATTCTTTTGTTTATTTTTCGTCTTCCAAGCTGAGCTCCCCTGGCGGCGCCCCGCCCTGGCGGGAAGGGGGACCCTGCCGGTGTGGGCGTGCCTGCCAACCTCGGCGAGTCGCTGCAGGAACAGACGAAGCTCAGCCAACCAACCATGCGCCGCCGAGCCCACAATTACCGGCCCCTTTTCCTGAGGGTCCGGGATGTATTTTTTTTTTTTTCTTTCGTCCTTCATTCCCAGGGTGGTCCCCATATCTGAAATGCGGCCAGCTCACCTCGCAAGGAACCATGGCCTGGTCTCCTCCATGTCGGCCATCCACCTCCCGTGGGCTGGCTGATCGATCGGCGAGCGAGGCTCTTCGGTCTCGACTACTGCGCGGCAGGACCAGTCGACGTGGGTACGGCCACTGGCGCAGCTGCAGGACCGGCTTAACATCCTGTCCGCCGTCGTTGGCTGGGTTGGGTTGGCACCGACGCAGCCCTGGCGCGCACTAGCCTGCGGAAATCCTTCTTGGCGACGATTGTGCCTGCCATCCAATGTTTTCGTGCCGCCTCTCTCCTTTTCCTGCCCGCACCCCCTTGGCCGCCAGCGCCGTTGTCTGTGGGCGTCGTTTCCCCGTAATGGATTGGATTATGGGACCCAATTTCCATGGCATCTTGGGCCCTCCACCAATGGACCACCGCTCCTTTCCCAGGCTCATCTTGGGACCCACAGACTGGTCAACAAGTCGAGGCGCCGGGCGACGGCACCCTGCCTGGCCCTTTGCCCGCCTCTGTGCGAACGCAAGATGGGCACGGGCTTGCTTGCTGCTCTCACCGCACCCAGCCTGGCTTGGCCCGCTGGTCCATGGGCTCTCGGCTTTGTCTGGGCAGGGTGGGTTGCGAGAACGTCCCATCCTGGAGTCCTCCACCGCACCGCCCACGGACCAACGCACCGCCGACTTCTCTCCACCGCCATGAGCGCAATTACCAGCCAGGGTGTGCCTCCGAAATGGTCAAGGGTCAGGGTCTCCTTTCCCCTGGGACGCCCGCCCACCCCCCCGGCCTGCCCGCCTGTCGCACGTTGACCATAATAACGCGCTGCCCTCGGTTTTTTTTTCTTCTTCTGCATCTTACCTTGCTTTGCCTTCCTCTTCCCCACGAAGACGTCTCTGGAGGTTGCCCTTGTCAACTTGAGCGAGCTCACGGCTTTGTCGTTCCCTTTCGTCTCCCTAATACCGCTTCACTCTTTCAGCGGGCACTCTTTAAGACAAACTTAATTCAGAAAAATACTTAGACCTTATTGTCAGGCAACCATGAGGGGCTTCACCGTCGCCGCCGCCGTTGCGGCGCTGGCCAACAGCGCCGTGGCCCACCGCGCCCACCGCCACGCCCATGGCCTCTTCGAGAAGCGTGGCCTCAATGACACAGGCATCTGCGTGCCCGAGTGCAAGACCTACTACACGACCATCTACGGCGAGGCGACCTTCGTGCCGGCGAAGCCCCCGACCACGCCGCCGGCCGCCCCGACCACCAGCTCGACCACGAGCACCAGCTTGGTGCCGGCTGTGCCCACGACCACCACCACGCCTGCCCCGACGGTGCCCACGGCGATCAAGTACGTCTGCCCTACGCCTGGCGTGTACACCTTCCCGGCTACGACCCTCACCCTCACCGAGACGACCACGGTCTGCCCTGGGGCAGCCACCATGGCTCCCCCTGCTGGCATCACCAGCGCGCCTGCCGCGGGCTGCCCTGGTCTGACCGTCTACCCCCCGGGCACTTACACCGCCCCTGAGATCGTCACGACCATCACCGAGACCAGCGTGGTTGTTGTGTGTCCCTTCACCACCCCCGCTCCGGCGCCGACCGCCCCGGCCAACCCGCCGCCTCCTCCCCCGGCGCCCACATCCGACGTCCCCAAGGAGACCCCCAAAGTGCAGCCCCAGCCGCAGCCTAGCACCCCTGCCACCAGCCCCAACCCTCCCAAGCTGGGCGGTGGCAACCAGTGGGCCATGACGTACACTCCCTACGGCCCGGGTGGCTTCTGCAAGGACGCCGCCGCCGTTGATGCCGATATCAAGAAGATCAAGGACAGCGGCTTCAACTCGATCCGCGTCTACTCGACCGACTGCGACACGCTTCCCAACGTCGGTGCCGCTTGCAAGAAGTACGGCGTCAAGATGATCATTGGTGTTTTTGTCGGCGCCCCAGGCTGCGACAACGGCAACCCCCACGTCGCCGACCAGATCGCCGCCATCGAGAAGTGGGGTATGTGGGATCTGGTAGAGATGGCCGTCGTCGGCAACGAGGCCCTGTTCAACGGCTTCTGCACGCCCGATCAGCTCGTCGTCCTCATCAACAAGGTCCGCACGCTGCTCCGCAGCAACGGCTGCAACGCTCCCGTCACCACCACCGACACCGTGAACGGCTGGCAGGGACAGGGCGTTGCCGAGAAGGTCTGCGCTGCCGTCGACGTTGTCGGTGCCAACATCCACGCCTACTTCAACGGCAATGTTCAGCCCTCGGGCGCTGGTGATTTCGTCCTGAACCAGCTCAAGATCGTCCGGGACCTTTGCGGTGGCAAGCCCGGCTACGTCATGGAGTCGGGCTGGCCCAGCGGTGGTATTTGCATGAACAACTCGTGTGCCTCTCCGGACGCCCAGGCCGCCGCTATCAAGTCGATCCAGACTGTCATCGGTGGCCAGACCGTCTTCTTCAGCTTCACTAATGACGACTGGAAGGCCGAAGGTGCATGCCAGTGCGAGAAGAGCTGGGGTTGCGGCCACCTCTTCGCTTAAAGTGGAAGGCATATTGCAGAGAGACTCCCCACGCCCGTCTGCTCGACCCCCACCAAATGTAACATGGTCATGTGAATAGATGCGTTTGCGTGGAGGGTGGACGGGGTCATTAATGTTTGTTTTCCCTGGCGTTTCCTTTGTCGTTATTCACCTACCGGACAAATATCATGAGGATTCTTGTTACGTTGCATCCCCATCAAGAAATCTTGTTCTCCAGAGGCAAGGGAGAGTGCAAGGGAATCAAAAGATAAAACAACAAAGCTCTTGTGTTTGCCTCTCCAAAGCTTGACGAACTTTGTTTTTGTCTGGAAGTCATGCTAGCCATCGGAGCTCGCATGGTCACGACCACGTGCTACGGTTTTTGTAATTAGGAGACACTTTGGACCACTGTTGATCCAAGTCATGTCTAATGTCTAGTTTCCTTATCATCCCAAATTTGAATACCTTTTCGCCTTGCGTAATCGCGAGGACGAACCACCTCGAGCAGCAGCTTTGTGAAAGAGTGTCAAGTCCCGGCTCTGACGATAGCCTGTCACGGCCGAAAATGCCAATAAGGGACCTACACCGACCGGGTTATGAATGAAACCTCGCAGGGAAGGGTGTGATGTAAAACAATTGATTGGTGTAGGTAGGTAGGTATCTCATCCTATGAGGACCGAGGCTTCGTCGTCCAGTGACGGGCAAATTCCATAAACCTCTCTTTCCGCCTCTCCTTTTTCTTTTTTTTCTCTTCTCTTCTCGAATTTGCACCTAACGGGTTCAAAGGCTGCGCGAGGGAACACACTTGCTCGTGTAGAAATGCGAACATGGCGTCGCGTTCGGAGGATGACAGGTGGTGGTCATCGAGCGCGTCTTCCGTCGTCGGATTAAGCTCGAACACCGGTGGGATATCTTCGGGAAAACACCGAAACGCCATGTTCCAAGGTAGGTAGGTACATGTAGACATACCTTGATTGGCATCGACCATTTGAACGCTTGAGGACAGACGATGTGGCACCACAGTAAACAACCAACATACTCGCGCCTTTTACTGGCATGTGCTTTTCTCTCTCTCTCTCTCTTTTGCTTGTTTTCTCTGTCCCAACCCCATCTTCCCAATATGGGAGGTAGCATTCGGTCAAACACTGCCCCAGCGACGGTCCAATTGCCCCCCAATGTTGTGTCCCGCTTTTAATACACCGTGCCTCTTTTTATTTACCCCGTTACATGCGTCCGCTCTTTCTTGCGGTGCCCCCGGCTACTGTTGTGTCATTTTATATTGGCCCATGATCTCCGAGCGGGAGCAGGTCACAAGACTTTGCCAAGGCATGGGGTTGCAGTTGCATGGCGGCAAGGAAGAGCCGGCCAATTGCCGTCGACTGCGGTGACGTCTGCCGCTCCAATCACGAGCTGATCGGTTTGCCGAAAAGAGGGGAAGCCACCAGCCACGCGATTCACGCCATGGTGCCCCAACTCGGGTCGGGGAAGACGGGTATCAAAGGCTTGACCGCGGCGGAGACACTGCAGAAACGACGCCCGTCTGTCTCGGGCCTTGCGCCGAATGCGGACCGAGGGCAGGACAGAGATGGGTTGCCGACGTCAGATGGGGAGGTCCCTCGTGGCCCCTCCTCCGCTGGCTGCTCATGACCACGGATGGATGGCAGGCCATGACATAATGAGATGAAGGCCATAAAAGGGTGCCTATCCCTCTCGCATCTTCTCTCCCTCCCGGGGGAAAAGGCTGGTTCGGTAGGTAGGCAGCCTGGTTAACTCCAGCCCCAGCCGAGTGAGAAAACGGTCTCAGCAACCGTCAGAAACACCACCATGCCGGCCCGCCACTCCTCCTCCCAGGTCGGCGGCCGCCTCGGGCTCCTGGGCCTGCTCGTGTTCTTCTTGCAATATGCCGCTACCGCTACCGCCGCCACCCGCCAGCGCTCCAGCCTCAACTCGGGCTGGCGCTTCCAGCGCTTCGACTCGAGCCCGGACGGCCTCAGCTACGACACCCTGAAGCCGTGGATGCTGCCCTCGGCCAACGACTTCATCGTCAACGGGTCCCGCTACACGCGGCCGTCGGGCGAGCCGGCGGACGTCAAACAGGCCGCCGCCTCTTTCGATGACAGCACCTGGACCCAGCTGAACGTCCCGCACGACTGGGCCGTCGAGGGGCCCTTCTACACGGGACCCAACCCGGTCGTCGGCGGCAACATGGGCCGCCTGCCCAGCCACGGCATCGGCTGGTACCGCCGCACCTTCTCCATCGGCGCCGAGGACCAGGGAAAGACGGTGTACCTCGAGGTCGACGGCGCCATGTCGTACGCCGCAGTGTGGGTCAACGGCCGCATCGTCGGCGGCTGGCCCTACGGCTACGCCTCGTTCCGCCTCGACCTGACGCCGTACCTCGTCACGGGCGACAACCAGCTCGCCATCCGGCTGGACCAGCCCCGGGACTCGTCCCGCTGGTACCCCGGCGGCGGCATCTACCGCGACGTCTGGCTGACCAAGGTGAGCCCGGCCCACGTCGGCCAGTGGGGCACCTACATCACCACCAGCGACGTGTCGGCGCAGTCGGCCAAGGTCGACCTCGTGGTGCAGGTCGAGAACTCGGGCGCCGCCGACGTCTCGGTCTCGGTCGCGACCGACATCTACTTCCGCAGCGGCGCCGGGAGCGACACCAAGGTCGGCACCATCGCCAGCGCCACCGTGGCCGTGGCCAAGGGCGCCAAGGGCTCGACCAGGGGCTCGGCCACGCTCTCGAACCCCAAGCTCTGGGGGCCCAAGCCCAACCAGGAGCCGAACCTGCACGTGGCGGTGACGCGCGTGTACGACGCGGCGGGCGGGCTGCTGGACGAGTACGAGACGACGTTCGGCGTGCGGTCGATGCGGTACGAGGGCGACGGCCTGTACGTCAACGACGAGCGCGTCTACCTCAAGGGCGTGTGCCAGCACCACGACCTGGGCTCGCTGGGCTCGGCCTTCAGCGTCCCCGCCGCGCGCCGGCAGCTCGAGATGCTGACCGACATGGGCGCCAACGCCGTGCGCACGTCGCACAACCCGCCGGCGCCGGCGCTGCTCGACCTGGCCGACCGGATGGGCGTCCTCGTGCTCGACGAGATCTTCGACACGTGGGGCTACCACAAGACGGGCAACGACTTTGCCACCATCTTCAACGACTGGTCCGAGCCCGACATGCGCGCCTTCATACGGCGCGACCGCAACCACGCCTCGGTCTGGGCCTACTCGTTCGGCAACGAGGTGCAGGACCAGACCGTGTCGGGCGGCGAGAAGACGGCGCGGCGGCTGCAGGACATCCTCAAGTCCGAGGACGCGACGCGGCGGACGACGCTGGCGATGAACAGCGCCGGGCCCGACACGGCCTTCACGGCCGTCGTCGACATCATCGGGCTCAACTACCAGGGCGAGGGCATGGGCCTCGGCGCGCCGACGTTTGGGAACTTCCGCGGCCGCTACCCGGACAAGATGATCTTCAGCAGCGAGAGCTCGTCCGTCGTCAGCTCGCGCGGCACCTACCTCTTCCCCGTCACGAGCAAGAACATGGAGATCGTCAGCACGGCGGGCAACGGCACCGGCACCAGGCCGTCCGACCTGACCGTCAGCTCCTACGACCTCTACGCCGTCTCGTGGGGCGCGACGCCCGACAAGGTCTTTGCGGCGCACGACAGCTTCCCCTACGTAGGCGGCGAGTTCGTGTGGACGGGCTGGGACTACATAGGCGAGCCGACGCCGTTCGACGGGCAGTCGCGGAGCAGCTACTTTGGCATCATCGACCTGGCCGGCTTCCCCAAGGACCGCTTCTACCTGTACCAGGCGCGCTGGAACCCCGACGTGCGCATGGCGCACATCCTGCCGCACTGGAACTGGCCCGACCGCGTGGGCCAGGTCACGCCCGTGCACGTCTACTCGTCGGCCGACGAGGCCGAGCTGTTCGTCAACGGCGCGTCCCAGGGCCGCAAGAAGCGCGGCCAGTACGAGTACCGCTTCCGCTGGGACGACGTCCGCTACGCCGCGGGCGAGGTCCACGTCGCCACGTACAAGGGCGGCCAGGCCTGGGCCAACTCGACGGTGCGCACGACGGGCGCCGCCGCGAAGCTGGTGGCGTCGTCGTACCGCGGCAAGACCAGCCTGAGCGCCGACGACAACCTGGCCTTCGTCTCGGTGGCCGTGTCCGACGCCCAGGGCGACGTCGTGCACACGTCCGAGCCGACCCTGCGCTTCTCCGTCAGCGGGCCCGGCGAGCTCGTCTCGACCGACAACGGCGACCAGGCCGACTTCAGCTCCTTCAAGTCGTCCAGCCGCAAGGCCTTCCGCGGCCTGGCCCTGGCCATCGTGCGCGCCAAGCCCGGCGCTGGCACCGGGCCGATTGTTGTGACGGCCGAGGCGGATGGGCTCGAGAAGGCCCAGTTTACGCTCACCTATGCTTGAAATCGTCCATGTGTGGTTCCAGGGGTATCGAGAGTGATGTAGGGACTGATCGACTGGGGAGGATTTCAGGGCATCTAGCAAGTGAATCTTTAAAAGTTAAAATGGCATACCTAAGCGAGTTCTACCAAATGTGATGTCCCGTCCTCACACCGCCATCTGAAAGACGGGCCGAGCTTCCCCAGACTTAGATTTACAGGGGCCTCGCGCTTTATCCCTGCTGCCCCACGGACGTCTCCAGGATAACGTGTGGGGCGAGCCAAGCACACCTGGAATGCAATGCCGAAGTAAGCCGGCGACCTCCAAGTCCGAGAGCTCCCAGTAGTGAGCTCGAGCTCTCCGGCAACCGAGGCCCAAAACACAAGAGATTGGGTCCTACTTTCTGCACTCTGCACACACAGCAGCATCGACAGCCAGTCAAACCCAACAAAACATGCCCTTCTCGTCGCCGTACAGCCCCGTAGACGTGCCAGACGTCGACCTCTGGACGCTCCTCTTCGAGCGGCGGTGGAAGCCGTTCCTGGACAGCAAGGTCCTCTTCACCGACGGCGCCACGGGCCAGTCGCTCGACTACGGCCACGTGCGCAGCGCCGCCCTCGACTTTGGTCACGGGCTCAAGGCACTCTGGGGCTGGCGCCGCGGCGACGTGCTGGCCTTTTACACGCCCAACAGCATCGACACGCCCGTCCTGACCGCAGGCCTGCTCTGGGCCGGCGGCGTCGCCTCGCCCGCGAACCCTCTCTACACGGCCGACGAGCTGGCGTTCCAGCTGCGCGACTCGGGAGCAAAGGCCCTCGTCACCCAGAAGCCGTTCCTCGACACGGCCGTCCGCGCCGCCGCCGCCGCCGGCATCCCCGAGGACCGCATCATCCTGGTCGGCGAGCAGCTGACCGACGCTGACTGGGAGTCGTCCGGGCCGAGGCGGCAGCAGCACCGGTTCAAGCACTACAGCAGCATCAGGGCCACGTTTTACTGCAGCAGGTATGCGCAGACGCTGGTCGAGCCGAGCAGGGACCTGGCCTTTCTGGTCTACAGCTCCGGGACGACCGGGCTGCCCAAGGGCGTCTGCCTGACCCACCGCAACATTGTCGCCAACATCCTGCAGGGTTTGAGAACCGAGGGGCAGCACCTGCTGCCGCATGGCGGGCTAGACGACAAGGGCGACAGGTTATTGGGTCTCATCCCGTTTTTCCATGTTTATGTCAGCACCTACCCACCTATCTGCCTACCTACCGTCTACCCGCTGTCCCACAACGGGCTCTAACGCAGCGCCGAAAACAGGGACTCACGTCGTGCATCTTGATGACCATGTACATCGGCTGGGAGGTCATCCTCATGGAGCGGTTCGACCTGGAAAGAGCGTGCCGGCTGATCGAGAAGCACCGCATCACGTACATCTACGTGCCCCCACCCGTCGTGCTGGCCTTTGCCAAGAGCCCCATCGTGGACAAGTACGACATCACGTCGCTCAAGATGCTGCACTCGGGCGCCGCGCCCTTGACCAGGGAGCTGACCGAGGCGCTCTGGGACCGGCTCAAGCTCCCCGTGAAGCAGGGCTACGGCCTGTCCGAGACGTCGCCCATGGTGACGGTCCAGATGCCCGAGGACTGGGCGCGGTTCATGGGCTCGATCGGCAAGCTGGTTCCCGGGATCGAGGCGCGGCTCGTCTCGCCCGAGGACGGGACCGAGATCGAGCCCGGGCGGCCCGGCAGCGAGGGTAAGGCCGGCGAGCTCTGGGTGCGGGGCCCCAACGTGTTCGGCGGCTACCTCAACCGGCCCGAGCTGACGCGCGAGTGCATCACCGACGACGGCTTCTTCAAGACGGGCGACGTCGTGACGTGCGACAGGCACGGGAACCTGTACTGCGTCGACCGCCTCAAGGAGCTCATCAAGTACAAGGGCTTCCAGGTCGCCCCCGCCGAGCTCGAGGGCCTGCTGCTGGGCCACGAGGACGTGCTCGACTGCGGCGTCGTGGGCGTGCAGGACCACGCGGCCGCGACCGAGGTGCCGCGCGCCTACGTCGTGCTCAAGCAGCCCTGCTCGACGGCTGCCGAGGGCGAGGCCAAGGCGAAAGCCGTTGTCGACTGGATCGCGACGAAGGTGGCGCCGCACAAGAGGCTGCGCGGCGGCGTCGTGCTCGTGTCGGAGATCCCCAAGTCGCCCAGCGGCAAGATCCTGCGCCGGGTGCTGCGCGACATGGTCAAGCAGGAGGAGCGCAAGGATGGGGCGAAGCTGTGATTTCGCAGCGGTCTATTATTTGACGCTGGAAGAACCCCCGGGGAGCACGTTTAGCATGAGGTGGCAAGCAAGTGGGCATTTTTCGATGGTTTCTGGGTTAAGAAAGCATAAACGCCTAGATATGTGTAAACCACGATGCGAATTCCCCCGCTGCGGGAACAATGACAGCTGCCGGACTGGGAAAGAAAGTCTCGAGGAAACAGTATTCGTGACACGTACAATAGGCGACCGTACCTATCTTTACAAGCCAAGCACACATCTGGTAGTGCAGCTCCCTCAACCCAGCCTCTCGGTCTCCTCGAGAAGCTTTTCTATACTGAAGCGCTGGTCACCCGTGCCGAACCACTCGAGCAGCTTTCTCCTCTCAAGCGCCCTCTCATCAGCCTCGACAGCAGCAGCAGCAGCAGCAGCAGCCACGTCCCAGCCGCCGTAGAACCTCTGCAGACACATGAGCAGCCACTGCGCATCGGCAACCTTGACACCCCGGGACCCATCAACAACGCCACGCATCAGCACCACCCCTTTCTCCGCCGCCAGGTCCGTGTAGTGGGTGGCGGTGGTGTGCGGCTGCGCAAACTCGCCCCGGGTCTTGTACTCGGCCAGCTGGGTGAAGAGCACGGTGCTGGTGGCGGTGGCGGCGTCGAAGGTCCACTGCAGGAAATGCATCTCGGCGCCTCCCTGATCCGGGTGCGGCACGGGGAGCACGAACTGCGGCCGCTGCCGCGCCAGCGCCGCCATGCCCGCGTACGTCGACGCCGGCACCACGGCGCAGATGCTGTCGGCTATCGGGGCGTGGTGCTGGCGCCAGACGGATGTCAGGTCCGGCACGGAGAGGGCGCGGGCTTTGGGCAGGTCGAGGACCTCGGAGAGGGGCGTGATCTGGCGGCTGCCGTCGTTCGACTGTGAAGAGTTGTTGTTGCTGTTGTTGTTGCTGTGGGTTTTAGGGGCCGTGGTGGTGGCCTCTGTCGGAGCCGGCGTGGTCCCGTCGTCCGCAGCGAGCAGCCGGTCGAGCCCCGGCACGGAGATGGCGTCGGCCTTGCGCTGCCGCTCGATGCGGTCGGCGTAGGCCGCCTTGAGCTGGTCGATGCCGGCCAGCCCCTCGTCGCGCGCCTTGCGGTCGAGCTTGTCGCGGTACTTGTCGAGCACGCGCCGGGGTGTCTGGGTGGTGGCGACGAAGCGCACGTCGTGGACCTGCGCCCAGCGGCGCTGGTGGGAGTGGCGCGGCCTGGCTGAAGAAGACGAGGACGACAGCAGAACCGGCCGGGCTGCCCCGCGCGCGCGGCAGCCGACGTCGCGGAGAAGCGCCGGCGCCAGCGTCCTGCCTGCTGCTGGGAGCGGCATTGTGGCGAGAATAGGTCCAGGTCGGACAAGCTTCGGCTTCGGCGAATGTCGGGATGCGCCGCGCTTCGCCGTTCGGCTGAGCTTCCCCCTGGCAGCTGACAGGCGGGAATTTTTTTAGCGCTTCTCGAAGATACAGGGGCATGGGGCGGAAGGGCTCCAATTGGTCTGGTGCTGTTGGCCACGGACTGGTGCCGTCACGTGCCCTCGCGTGTTCTGCCACGACAGCCTGGTCCCTGGATCTTACATTTTCAAAAACACTATAAACAGAAACATGGACATTATTCAGCAACCGTACTCAAAGTGACTGTGACTGCCGGCGGACGAGATCGGAGTGGTGGCACCATGGCTGCATCTGTGCCGCCCTGCAAATTGGTCGTCGCCTTGCTGCCGAGCTGACGCGGAGCAAACCTCGGTGGCGTGTTTTACGTGACGGGGGAAAAAAAAAACGGACAAAGACATATCTCGACCAACACCCCTCGGAGATAGCCGGCTCGCCGAGGCTCGTTTGCACAGGACTTTGTTTGTCACACGTCGCCGGTCCCTCCCCGCCATCAAAGTCAAACAAATGGGTCATCTAGGTGTGCTTGGCAGCCCCAGAGGCTGACGTCGGTCGTCTGGCTTGGTTCTCCGTCATCGGGGGGGTCGTCTTATCGGGGTCTGCCATTGAATGTGGTTTTGATTCTTGGAATTCTGTGCATCTCGTCGATGAAGCTGTCCCACGACGTGGCGCTGCGGGACTTTGTGAACAGACGTCGCGCTTCTTCTTCTTCCAGTCTTCTATTGCTACCTGCTTTTTTATTCTTCCCTCCCCCAAACGTAAAAGCCCACCGGGCTGGCGGGGCTTCAGCGCCACTTGGTTCGGTTCCCAACGCCCTGTCACTCACCGGGATTTGGAAATCTCGCCTGTGGACCCTGACGCCGGAGCCCGTCCGCCAATCACCGCGAGGCGAATTCAAAGTGGTCTAACCAGCTCGGAATTCTCTCAGCTTCTCTCCGCAAGGCCGAGTCGTTTTGCCTTCTGTTTTTTCTTTTTCTGCGATAGCCGCCGGCAGTTGATCTCTGCCTCTCTCTTAGATTGCAATTCCTCCTCCCTCCCTTCCTCCAACAGCAACCCTTGGACACACCCAAAGTGAGTGCCCAGCCAGAAGCGGAAACCCGGCTATCATAGCCACCAGAACCAGACCTGGCTGGCTTGAGATAAGAAGCCACGCATATAACACCCCTTGGCACTGGCTGACAGGAAGCTTCCCCCACACCCAGAATGGCGTTCGTCTCCCGTCAGTTCCTCCGCGCGGCCACCCGGACCACGGCCCGTGGCGCCTTCTCCACCAGCGCCCGCACTGCCGGCCGCCGCTTCTACTCGTCCGAAGCCCCCAAGCCCGCGAGCGGCGGCTCGTCCTGGGTTTGGCTGGCTGGTGCCGCAACTGTCGCAGGCGGCGCGGGGCTCTGGTACACTCAGCAGGGCCCTGCCAAGCTCACTAAGCCCGAGTTCAAGGACTACCAGGCCGTATACGACGAGGTCGCCAGGCTCCTGGAGGAGAAGGACGACTACGAAGATGGTAGCTACGGCCCTATCCTTGTCCGTCTCGCCTGGCATGCCAGCGGTACCTACGACAAGGAGACCGGCACCGGTGGCAGCAATGGCGCTACTATGCGCTTTTCCCCCGAGGGTGGCCACGGCGCCAACGCCGGCCTGAAGAATGCTCGGGACTTCCTTGAGCCTGTTAAGGGTGCGTTGCTTGCCCGCTCACGTCCATACGGACAGAGACGGAAAGACAGATAGAAAGAAAGACGCTGACACATGTCGACGCCCCAACAGCCAAGTTCCCCTGGATCACGTACTCGGACCTGTGGATCCTGTCGGGCGTCTGCGCCATCCAGGAGATGCTGGGCCCCAAAGTCCCCTTCCGGCCTGGCCGCTCAGACAAGGACATCGCCGCCTGCACCCCCGACGGCCGCCTTCCCGACGGCGCCCAGGGCGCCGACCACCTGAGGAACATCTTTTACCGCATGGGCTTCAATGACCAGGAGATCGTCGCCCTGTCGGGCGGCCACGCCCTTGGCCGCTGCCACACCGACCGCAGCGGTTTCGACGGCCCGTGGACCTTCTCGCCCACCGTCCTGACCAACGACTTTTACAAGCTGCTGCTCGAGGAGAAGTGGGACTGGAAGAAGTGGAACGGCCCCAAGCAGGTACGAGGAAGTTTTGTGGGAGGAGTGAAAAAAAAAAAA
>PYSR01000003.1:511636-564672 GCA_003049425.1 Magnaporthiopsis incrustans | reverse complement strand
CCTATTAATATTATTATAGGTGGAAGAATTGGTTGCGAAAAAAAAAAAAGTGTCGCGTGGTCGCGTGTCACGGCACAGCAGCTGGGTTCTAGGTTGAAGATCTGTTGTTGCACGAAGGAGGAAAGTCCGCTGGCCCCGTGGGGGGCGGGCGGCGGATCACTGGCTAAATACAGGTGGGCGGGCTTGGTCCCGTGACATCGCGTGTCGTCGCTTATTCAATGGTAAACCACGTTATATGTTTTCTATTTTATTTTATTATATTTTATTTATATTTGTCACTGGACAAGACCAGCGTTGTACCCGTTACATTAAGGTAAAAGAGGAACGTTGTTATAGCTGGGGCTACAACCTGTGCGTGGCCCTTATAAGGGATCGCACTGATTGTTTCTTTTTTTTTTTTTTTAAAAAAAAAAAAAAATACAGCTGTATTTGTATTTGTATTCGTGTTGTCCTGTATTTTTTCGAACCTGATGCAATCCTAACATTCGATTTCACTGCCTGCAGGCAGGGATCGCTCGCTTCCGTGCCGCCTGGAAATGTCACAGGGATTTATCCCTGGAGAATGGCTAGTTCCTGGCGGAGCCTCCTCGATATCTCTTTGAGGCCAGACATTCTTTTTGAGGCCAGACATTCCCTTCGAGGCCAGACATTACGCGCCCGCCCCGTTATTTCTTGTCGTCTGCGCCGACCCAAGCACTGGGGCGTCAGCTAGGCCGGCCTTATTCATGATCGCCACGACAGGCCCCGAAACGGGGGGCCTTGTTCATGATCGCCATGGGAGGCCAAGAAACGCGGCTCAGCTGCTCCACGTTGAACGACGCTAAAGAAGGCATGGGTTTTCGGTGGGGCCCATTCTGCTCGACTTCTCCTTAACCTTGCTGGTGAGAAATCGTAAGGCCTCAAGTCCGAAGGTCCGACGGGGACGCGATCTCGCCGCCACACATCCATTTTTAAGGCTATGCATCCAAAATAGCGCGCCAGTAAGTTTCGGCGTTTTTTTTTCTTTGCGAAAAATGGAATCAACCAGGGGTAAAGAGTAAGCTGTTATGGAGATTGGGGCCGCGATGGCTACGACTCCACGAAACATCTCCATCTTACCAGACGGTAATGGCTTCGACATTAGTATATTAACTACTATGATCCCGCCTGCTATTCGAACGTATTTTCTTCACCATCATCACCCACTTACACACACTTTCACACACGCACCTAACAACTCACATTCGCAACTTTCAAACACTTTTTCCCATATACAATCATCATATCATCCACCATGAAGTTCCTTCAGCTCGTTTCCGTTGGCCTGGCCGCTCTGGTCGGCAGCAGCTGTGCCGCGCCCACGCCCGCGCCCGCGCCTGTCATCACCAACACGGATCTATACACCAAGTTCGGCGGGTCCAGCATGACCGAGGGCTCGACCTACAAGGCCGAGATTAAGTGGCCCAAGCCTAGCACGCCGGACTCGAACCCGGCCATCGAGGCGGCGCGCGTGGCCGTGCAGGCCAAGCACTTCGCCTACGCCACCGTCAAGGTCAAAAAGACGACCAAGAAGGGCACCAAGACGAAGCCCGACCAGATCACCATGGACGTCGAAGGCTTCGTGTGGGACCTGCAGCTGGGGGCCAACAACGCAGCCGTTTCCCCCGCGGCCAAGACCCTCGACTCCATGAAGGCCTCGATCATGAGTACACAGGTCACCAGGGGGTCGACCACCAAGAAGACCAAGGCCCAGATCGATACTATCGGTACGTACCCTCCGCACTGTCTTGTTCCCCTGTTGAAAAATGTGAAATTATTTCTCGTGCTAATTAACTTCCTGCCACAGCCGCTGATTACATCGCAACCCACGGAACCTTTAATGCGAACAGCAACAACTGCAAGACCTTCTCGGACCACATGAAGGCCTCGACCTAAGGCATGGCTGTATCACTAGGGCTTTGGCTGTAATTCTATATTTGGGAAACGGCATGTTTTTGGGACATGAGTTTGGATTTGATTAGGTTGGGGTTTAGCGTAGCATGGCGGTGGGGATTTGGCACAGCATGGCGGTTGGAATTTGGCATAGAATGGTGTCGGTATTTGGCTTTATCTTTTAGTGCTCATTTCAATTTCTTTTTTTTTTTTTTTTTTTTGTTGCATAATGCAAATTTCGTTCTTTAATGTTATCTATCCCCTCCTGCCAATGTATCGCTATAGTTTGGTTCGTTAAAAACGATGGTATATCTCTGGCATTCATGGCGTCTCTCGACATGATTATATCAAGGCGGGCTGGTGCACACGGTCCTGATGCCTGCTGAAATAGCTGCGTCCGTGAGGTTGGCTTAAGCGTCGTGAGGCGCGGTATGGGCGACCGTTTAGAACAAACGAGAGTGGAGCGCGACAGCCGGAGGAAGCGGCCCAGCACGCGGGGTTGCAAGGCTGAAGGTTCCAAAGGATCATACGAAGGGAATTGGCAGCTGTACCTTATTAAGGTTCCAACCTCCCATCAGGAAGCGGCCGCGGTAACCACGTGGCACCGATTCCTGCAAGGACGCCGTAAATCCTCACATCGGCAGCAGCGCTAAGCCTCGATCCGATTCGCAAGCTGCGGCGAAACGACCTAAGCTACCCCTCCCGTCTCCCTACCTACCTAGGTAGGTGACGTAAGTACTAAGTATGATGCTATTTGGAAATCGCATATAAAAGCATGCGCTTTAAACGGGAAAGGCGAACGCACAAGACAGCATTCCATCCATCGGTAAACGCGCCAATCCCAAATCCTGGCAGGGGGGCCATAAGAACGCCGCCTGCCCCTCAGCCTGGCCCCAAAAATTCACTACTCGTCATCGTCACTGTCATCCTGGGCGGCAAATAGTCGTACCCGACTTCTCCGTATAACGCAAACCGCCTTTCAAAACGCCTGGACTCTTGAGGATCGAGCTCGTCGCTTTTGAGCTCGGATCCGTCGTCTTTTGTGGCTACTGCCTTCCTCGTCTTCCACGGGTCCCTGAATGGGCCGTCGCCATTCTCGTCTGGGAATACGGCCGACATACGAGGTCCGGCCTCATTGGCGTTAAAGAAGACGGTGGGGTACAGCTTTCCGTGAACGGACTCCTGCGGATTTCGGCAGCGAAAGGTTCCTCTCCTGTCAGCAACACCACATGATGCCACGCCAAGGCAAGGTGAAGTGGGCTGAAAAGGGTAAATGGGGGCAAGTCGTCGCCGAATCGCCACATTTCGTGAGGCTCGCAGTTTACCACGACAACTTTGTCGCACGTATACGTGGGTAAATGCAGATGCGCCGTAGTGACCTAGCATATGACGTGCTCCTCTGGAACCACGTGACCATGAAGAAGGCGTTCAAGGCGCTCTCGTCCCACGGCGATGGCAAGGCTCTGGTCGTTTGGCCCGATGCAAAAACCTGAAGAAAAAAGCTATCGGACAGGGGCAGCTGGCGGAGCGAGAACTGGGCGAAAAAGCTCGGGGGGATCAAGTCCGAAAATTCTGCAAATGCTCTCCTCCTGCCGTCGTTATCAATTTCCCAGATCGGTGCTTGAAACAGAAAACTGAAAAGATCGAAGCTTGCCTCTCCTGCATCCAACTTCTTGAAATCGGCTGGAATGGCTCGAATTGCTTTTTGAACCTCTTCAATGACACGTGTACGGGCTTCAGCTTACACGCCATAAAAGCCTGCGGCTCCTCGGTCCCCGCTGCGTCCGCGTCGCCGAGGGTGAGCGGCAGCGCGACGCCGACGTCGGAGAAGAGCATGTCGGGCCCTAGCGTCGCGCGTCTTGGCGAACAGCGACGTCAGCCGCAACACATTTTTGACGGTCCGCCCGTCGGCGGGGAGGCGGCTCATTCCCCGTAACCCACGAGCCTGCTGATCAACGCCAACCCCCAGCCGCGCGTGCCGAAGGAATAGGCCGGCACGAACAGCGGGCAGGTGAGGTGCTGACCGCGCGACTGGGGCTTCCAGGGGAGCCGGGACGCGAAGTCGATCGAGTCCATGCTTGTTTGTCGGTCGCGGACGGAGCTGGCATCGCTGCCGTTGTCAGTTTCTTCTGGAAGCACGACGTCGCGGAACGTTGGCTCGTCACCTAGAAAACCTTCGATATCTACAATGACCCCCTGCGTATCTATTGATGTATTATTGCGCGTCCGGGAGAGTGGTGTACGATAAAAGCAAAGGCTTGGTTGACAAGTGACAGGTCACTTAAAAATCCCTAGGACTTTATCTACGGTATTTATCGCACTGAAATAGGACTCCGGTGCTAGGATTTTAGTATTGAGAATTCGTGGATTTTTGGCATTACTATTAGTCCGACGCATCAGCCCACGCGCAGGGGAAAAGACAATTTCAGGTATCGTGATATGAAACCGGGGGCTCTGTGTTGCCATTTTTCCCAGAGCCAAAAGCAGCAGGAAGGGATAGTCGGAGTTCCCACCGGAGCGAGACATAGGAAACCAAACAGACAAGCCAGGGGAACGGAATCAGACGAAACGAAAGTCGCGAGCGAGAATCGGGTAGAATCAAGACAGATCCGACGGAAACACATGAGGAAGACCTCCGGACCCGGGCCAGTCATGCCTGCTACATGGCCTGAATTCCGGGCTGCGCCAGCGATTGCTGGCCTCCAACGCTGCTCTGGGACGGGCCACCGCTGGCGACTGCGTGCGGCTTTCGAACAACCTGGGGCGGTGCCGGCAGGTCGTTGCTCTTGGAAGCCTTTCCGATAGAGAACACCGGGCTCTCCCATCGGTCCCCCTTGAGTGCGAGCTCGCGGTACTCGGTGGCCTTGGTGCTGATGCCGCCCGGCAGCTTCACGTCGGGGAACATGCTGTCGTTTTGAGTCACAGCGTAGTTGACCTTCTTGTCGGCCGCCACCTTCTCCGCCTTCTTCTTCCCGTCGAGAACCTGGCGCTGGACAGCCGAGGCGTACCGGCTGTATACGTTGGGAATGTTCTCCGGATCGGATTGGGCCTGCTCGAGCCCGCGGTCGGCCTCCTGCTTGAGCTTGAAGAGGAGCTGGTCGAGCTCGTTGAAGTTGTCCCGAACCGCCTTGCCCAGAGCTTTCTGGAGCGCTGGTCGAATCACCTTGAGCAGCAGCGGCTGTGCGATGCTAAACAGAAGCTTGTGCTTGGACTCGTGGAGCTTGATTTTGAGGTTCTTAACATCCACGTCAACCTTGTCGACCCTGAAGAACTTCTGCACGTCCTTCTCATCGGGAGTTGAGATCTTGAGCTTGACCGAGAAGCCGTCTCCACCCATGAAGATGTCGGCACGGCCCGTGTCTGTGAGAGACGGGAAGCCCTGCTTCCGCTTGACGTAGTAGCTGACATCGCGGAGATCCATCTGGATGCCCGAGACACGGACTTCGGCCGAGTGCTTGCTCTTCGAGGCGATCTTCTTGCGTCCCCAGCGCATATAGTTCTCGCTGTGCACGTCGAGCAGGTTGGGCGTGAAGTTGTCGCTCTCGAGGACGAGATTTTCGATTACCGCATCTACTTGGTGATCCGAGAACTCGATGCGAGGGACCGGGACGTACGCTATGTTCTCGAAAACAGCGGGGATGATGACGTCGGTCAGGTCCTTCACGAGATTCTTCTTGAACTTGGGCTTGCCGTTCTCGTCGTTGCCCAGGTCGTTGAACAGCTTCCTGACAGCCTCACCGAAGGCCTTGTTCATGGGATCTTGGTCAAACTGGTCGATCAGGAACTTGATCTCGTCGACAATTCGGTCTGTGTGGGCCTTGTATTTCTCCCGCAGGAGATAATTGCCATGGTCGTAGAGATGGTTCCACTCTTCGGTCGACGAATCATCCAAGATGTAGCCCTGCTCCTTCAGGCACCGTCGGATGTACGCATTGGTGTCTCTGAACCAGTCGCGCAGCTCTGGATCACGGTCGGCATCGCGGTAAATCTGACCAATGCCAGCCCAAAGGTCGTCCGTGGATGTGCCATTGGCAAACCGCTCGATCAGAACTTTCAGGTCGGCTTCGGCTTGGCCGAGGCTGGACGACCTCACCTCCTTGGCGGTGCCGGAGCCTTCTTGACCGAGCACCCTAGCGTGACGGCCATATTGCTCAGCCAGATCGAGAAGCGTCTGCATGGCGTGCTGGTAGTCGGGGTGCTGCTGGCACTCGATGATCATTTTCTAAGCACATTGTCAGCATCTTCGTCCAATTGCGGACTCGTGCTGTCGAAGAGACGCATGACGATCCGTGTCGATGCCATATGATATTTACCTTCAAGCGCCAGATGGCCTGCTCACGCCTGTCTTGGGGCATCTTCTGCTCCAAGTAGCGCTTAGTGCGTGCCCGGTACTCTTGAGTCTTGGCCCTAGCCGCCTCTTTACCCTCGGCAGTCAGCTCCTCTGCTCGGTCCTGATCGACAGGCACCGAGGATGATGCGCCAGCAGCCGACGCGATGGCATCCGTGGGTTTCTAGATAGGTATGGAGGTCAGCTCTGTGCTTCAAAGGTAGAAAACCCTAGAGGCCTGACAACCATGATCGAAGCGAACGAACCTGTTCGGCCTGTGAGCCATTGGTCAAAGCTGCTCCCGCGTCATTGTTGGAGTTCTTGTTGTTGGCTGAGCCCTTATTGTAGACACCCTGAACCTGTTTCTTGAGGTTACCCTTGGAAAAATCCGGAGCGTCGTGCCAGGTGTTGTCCTCGGCTGGGCGATCAGCTTGGGCAAGATCCGCCTCCGAGGGCCGGACACTCGCGGCAGCCTTGGTGGCCGCGTCACCGGCCATATCCCTGAGGATGATTGTCGCATCCTTGACTAGGTAGATGGGGCCATCTTTGTTTAGCATACCAAAGAGTAGACTAGAGGGACCGGAGGGGAAGCCACGGATGCGACGCGGGTCGACTCACGCAGTTTACGGAACTGGCCGTTGGTTATGATGAGTCTGCCTAGAGTCCGGAGACCTTCGGCGGCACGATCTCCATGGGCTTTGGCGGTCTCCTTGTCAACAGGGGCGCCAGGAGCCTGGATAGACTTGGGGTCGAAGTGTGATGTCTGCCAGCCGAAATCCTGCAGAAGATTTCCCGCGTTCTTGGACAGAATCAGGTGCTGAGCCTTGCGCACGACGTCCCTGAAGTCAGCGACAAGGGCTCTGCCCTCTGGCGAGATCTTCTCAGAGGGGCTCGCCAAAGCCTTGGAGGCCAGGAAGCTGTTGAGAGCGACATCTATCTGATCGTTCTGCTCATGGGCAACGAGGACGCGGTTAGAATGTCGGCGCAGGGCAGTCGTTGTTGCCCAAACGCAAAGGTGGGATTGCGCACGTACCGAGGGATATTTTCCGTGCTGGAAGGCGGAGATGATGCCGTAAACCTGGAGCTTACGGGCCACATCGGCGTCTTTCTGTTTGACGTCGACGGGCTTGTTGACAGACGTGGCGGTCGCCATGCTGCCGAGTTTGAGTCAATAAGCGCCCACGGGATTTGCGTGTTCCTTTTTCTTTTGTGGGATGGCAGTTGGCTGAGATGGCCTGGAAAGATGTCAGAGGAAATATTACTGGGAATTAAGTTTATGCGATGGAGATGAAGATGCGAGAGATGGGGAGAATGTGCGGGAATGAATGGATGGAGGCTCGAAGGTTAAATGGGAGGGGAAGGTTTTCAGTCTGGGCTGGCAGAGGTTGGGTTGTGCCAGGTGCCTGGGGTGAGTGGAGGACGTCATCTGTTGAACGACTGCACCTGCTGCCCGAGACAAAACAGAGGGAGCGAGGGGCCAGTCACAGCCAAAGGGCGATTGCGCTACCGTCCGCGGGGTGGTTCTCCGGAGGCGCCACTTGCGCCACTTACTGGATTCCTGTCGACTGGGCGTAGATGGCGACCTAGTAAAGAAAGATGTCGCGACGTAGAGCTTGGATGAGCGCGTCAGCTAGCCTGTCTAGGGCTCACTGGCTGCAATTGCATTGGCTGGGCTGGGACTAGCTGCCTCCGTTTTCGCTTTCCAAGTTGGTTGCACCTAATTGACCTGTGGGCCGACGCTTGGTGGCGGGTAGGGCTGTTTTTGATTGCGTGTGAATCCTGTTGTGATGTGTCGTGTCGCCGAAGGAAAATGAAATCGTCACACCCGCGCCTCTATGACGTCAAGAGCTTGCTTGAAAACAGAAGCAGTCCCTGGGCGGAGGCACGCTAGAGGCCCCACCAATCCCAGCGGGAATCCTCACACCCTGTCGTGCTTTATCCAGGCCTATTTTCTCCCTCCGTTTCGTTAATCAATGATGACGGGAGCTGTCACCTTACGTCATCCATGATGTTCACGGTCGCCAGGTTTGCCGGGGGTAAACATGTTTGTCGTTCCTTTCGTTGATCTGCTTTGCTCCACGCTATTTGGCTTGCACGTGCATCTTGAGAACCCCAGGAATACTGCCAGGCCAACCGCTGAGCTCCAAGCGCAAGTGCCCGTTTCGCCGCGGTCTCGAAAGCAATCCCTTTCAGCGCTTTTGATCTACCGGCAGTCAAGATAGAAAAAAATTTGGAGAATTTATCCCTGATACAACCTATTGTCTGGGCAGCGGCACACATTCCCCCACCGTGCTCTTAACGGATTCGATGCCTCTTGCCATGGCCCCACTTTATCCAGTTCGTTGGTTGATGGCAGCCTGGTAAAAGCCGGGTGAGCGCGTCTGACGCGCTCGCTCGCGCGTTGGAGCGTACCTCGTGTTGATCTTGTCGTTTTGTTGCCTGCCATTCGGCATTTTCATGGGTCTCAATCGTCGGCGTGCCCTGCTTGTGATAACCGGCTGATTCCCATGAAACTGGTGGTTCTAGGCGACCCAATAACCAAGACCCCGAGAAAAGTGACTCGAGATGTCTCGTGTCAAGCGTCAAGAGTCGGCTGGACCCTCGCCCATCCCCTCGCGGGAGGCAGTAGAGGAGGACCGTATGCAGTACAGCTCTGGACTGGCAGCCGGCGAGGACGACCTGCGTGACAAGTAAAATCTGCCCTCAGCCCGGCCGTGGCGAGGATCATTGCTAATCTGCGCCGAGCGGCCGCACTGCGCAGGTTTCCGAACCGCCCGAGGAACCACTCTCGTACCTTGGTCTTTTCAGACCTGTTCACCCACCTGTTCAACCCTCTGAACGAGAACAAGACGTCACGGGGCGCCAGCGGCCCTCCCCGGCGCAAGACGGGCCCCTCAAAGCTGTCCCCGCACGAGCAGCGTCGCCTCATCATCCAGCGCTTCGTAGCCCGCTGGCGCGCCGAGGTCGGCAACGACTTCTACCCGGCTCTGCGCCTGATCCTTCCGGACAAGGACCGCGACCGCGGCGTCTACGGGCTCAAGGAGAGCACCATTGGCAAGCTGCTCGTCAAGTTGATGAAAATATCGAGCGACTCTGAGGACGGGCAGAGCCTGCTGAGATGGAAGCTCCCCGGCCAGACGTTTGCCAGCCGTATGGCCGGCGATTTTGCCGGCCGCTGCTTCGAGATCCTGTCCAAGAGGCAGATGCGCTCTGCCCCCGGTGACATGCGCATCGCCGAGGTTAACGTCCTTCTCGACCGTTTGTCCGCCGCCTCGGGCGAGGCCGAGCAGCTGCCCATCTTCCAGGTCTTCTACGAGCGCATGAACGCCGAGGAGATGATGTGGCTGGTTCGCATTGTGCTGCGGCAGATGAAGGTCGGCGCCTCGGAGCGCACTTTTCTCGACATGTGGCACCCGGACGGCGAGACTCTGTTTAGCGTCAGCTCAAGCTTGCGTCGCGTCTGCTGGGAGTTATCCGACCCTGCCGTGCGCCTCGAGCAAGAAGACACGGGCGTCGCGCCTATGCAATGTTTCCAACCGCAGCTCGCCCAGTTCCAAATGCCCGAGTCTTTTGAGCGCATGGTCACGCACATGCGACCCACAGACGACGACCCGGAGTTCTGGATCGAGGAGAAGCTCGACGGTGAGCGCATGCAGATGCACATGGTCGAGGACGACTCCGTGCCTGGCGGCAAGCGCTTCTGCTTCTGGTCGCGCAAGGGGAAAGAGTACACATATCTCTACGGCAGCAATCTCGAGGATGGTAACTCGGCCCTCACGCAGCACCTTGGCGACGCCTTTGAGCCACGCGTGAGAAATCTTATCTTGGACGGGGAGATGGTCACCTGGGACCCGAAGCTCGACAAGATGGTGGCCTTTGGTACCCTCAAGACTGCCGCGCTGATGGGCCAGAAGGTGCCTCTTGACGAGAGCAGCGAGCGGCCCTTGTTCCGCGTCTTCGACCTTTTGTACCTCAATGATGAGCCCATCACCCAGTACACGCTGCGCGATCGCCGCCGTGCCCTCGAAAGTGCGGTCCGTGGCGTCCACCGAAGGCTCGAGATACACCCCTACGAGAAGGCGACGTCGCACGACGCCATCGAGCCCCTCCTGCGCCAGGTCATCGCCGACGCATCCGAGGGCCTGGTGCTCAAGAACCCGCGGTCTAGCTACCGGCTCAACAGTCGCAACGACGACTGGCTCAAGGTCAAGCCCGAGTACATGGACGAGTACGGCGAGTCCCTCGACTGTCTCGTCATTGGCGGCTACTTTGGATCGGGGCGCCGGGGAGGCACCGTCTCCAGCTTTCTCTGCGGGCTGAGGGTGGGGGAGAACCACGTCAAGGCCGGTATCGACCCGGAAAAGTGCATCAGCTTCTGCAAGGTCGGTGGCGGGTTCAAGGCTGAGGACTACGCTCACATCCGACATCTGACGGAGGGCAAGTGGATGGACTGGGACGCCAACAACCCGCCCAGCGACTACATCGAGCTCGGGGGCGGCGACAAGTTGCAGTACGAAAGGCCCGACATCTGGATCCGGCCTAAGGACTCAGTTGTAATCTCTGTCAAAGCGGCCAGTGTCGGACCGTCGGACCAGTTCGGCATGAAGGTGACGCTGCGCTTCCCAAGGTTTCGCGGCGTGAGGTCCGACAGAAGCTGGGACTCGGCGCTGGACGTGGATGGTTTCTTACGACTTCGGGATGAGGTGGAGCAGAAAGTAAAAGAAAAGACAGAAATGAAGATCGAGGACCGCAGGCGCCCGGCCCGGAAGAAGGCGCGACGAGAGCTCGTCATTGCCGGTCAGGATGCGTCAGCCGCGATGCCGGTCCGCGTCGATCAGCTGGGTGGCCGGGCCGGCGCGGCGGACAAGAAGGCGAAGCTATTCAAGGGACTCACCTTCTGTATACTCTCGGAGTCGATCCGTCCGATACGCCGTACCAAGGCCCAGCTTGAGACGCTGGTCAAGAGTCACGGTGGAAGGATCTCGCAGAAGGCAGATCCTAAATCCAAGAAAATGCGCCTGATTGCGGACAAGAACGTGGTCAAGGTGGCGAGTCTGATCAAGCAGGACGGTGACGTGGACGTCATCCGTCCAGGGTGGATCATGGACTGCGTCGGCCAGGGGGGCGGTGGATTTGTGCTCCCATTCGAAGAGCGGCACCTTATGCACGCCTCCGAGTCCACACAGCGGCTCGCAGAAGAGAGCCTTGACGCGTTCGGGGACAGCTACATGCGGGATCTCGAGGCCGAGGAGATTGGGGAAATACTAGAAGGCATGGACCAGGAGGGCTCCGACGAGGACGCGGCCGAGGATGACATGCACCATTTGTTGGAGTTGCTCAGCGAGACGGGCGAGCCGGCCCGTGGGTTGGTGTTCCAGCGGTGCTTGGTCTACGTCACCGGTTCTACTGGCACACCCGCATTCGTGCTGGAGCAACTACGGAACTACGTGCTGTTCGGGGGCGGGACCATCGCGGATGCCGTCGACAGGAGTGGTATCACCCACGTAGTTGTGGTGGCTGACCCGGCGACTATCGACCCGCTTGTTGGCAGGGAGCTGGCCGCCGAGATGCGGTGTGCAACAAGCTCGATGCGGCGGCGGCCGCGTATTGTGTCACAGCAGTGGGTCAAGGAGAGCTGGAAGGAGGCAACAAGGCTGAACGAAGAGACGTTCGCACCGCAGTGATTAAGCTCTCTTAGGCTAGCAAGGGTAGCGAGCAACGGGTCTGAGGGCGAGCCGGTGGCCCAGACAAGTCATAATGAATTGGGCTATCGTGGCCGGGGGCCCAAGCAACTACCCACCTAAGTAGATAAGCCGTGCCTAGACACCCGGGCAGCTGGCCTGTGCCTGGCGGTGGAGGGCCGAGGGTGACCACTGGTCACTTGCCGATGGTGAGGAACAGACGGTCGCCTACATCGCCAAGACCTGGGCGAAGCATGCCATCGTCGGTGAGTTTCTGGTCGACGGCGGCGACCCATATCTCAACGCCCTCGGGCCATTCGTTGGCAGCGCGCTTGATGCCGTCGGCGGCGGCAATAACACTGAGGACAACGATGCGGCGGGCCCCCCACTCGTGCAGAGTCTGTATTGCGGCAGCGCAGGTACCGCCCGTAGCGATGACAGGGTCGAGGATGAAGGCGAGGCTTGGGGCGGCGCTCTCGGACGCGCCCCCGGCACCGGGCAGGTGGTTGGGCAGGTTGTTGTAGTACTCGACAGGCTCGAGCGTGGTCGGCTCGCGGTAGAGGCCCAGGTGGTGAACAGGGACCGGCTCGGGCAGTAAGGTCTGGACGGCTGCGAAGAAAGCGAGGGGAATCGAGCTCCCCGCAAAGGTCAGCAGCAGTTCCTTGCCTTGGACGAACCGTATCACGGGAAACGGAGCACGGCAGGAGAGACCAACCCTCGGTCATGGCGAGACCGGACCGCAGGATGGGAACCAGACACAGCGTCTCGGGAGATATGCGGCTCGTGGTGTACTCGAAGCCGATCGGGGTCTCGTCCTGTTCCTCCGGGCCGTGGATCGGTCAGCAGTCAGGCAGGTGTGGGCAGCTCGGAAGAAGCCGCTGTAGTCGCGTACCTTGTGGCCGGGAACCGCGGAGACGCTGGAGGCCAGCGCCTCGCAGGCGACGATCAGTGATATCTCATGGACGAGGTTCTTGACATCCTTTGCCGTCGTCGATTTGGATCGCAGCTGGCTGAGCTTGGCGACGAGGCACGGGTGGCTGGAAACGTGGACGTTGGCCGGAAGGCTCATTGTCTTGATCTTGCCCGCTATCCTGTCGGGCCGATGACGGAGCAAGAGCTGACGAGGGGAGTGGAGGCGGAATGCCCGGGGCAGCTGTCTGCGAACGGCAGGCGGCGGGGAGATGGATAATGTTGAGCAGATATGTGACTACCAGCATACAAGACTGGAGCTCTATCGTCGAGAGATATCACCCAAGCGGGCAACACGGGGAGGGCGCCAATAAGCGATGATCCAAGCAACGCGACTAGGGAGCGAGGGCGGCGGTAGGGGAGAGGCAGAGAACGCGGGCAGTTGACGGAGAGGCGGCGCCTTTGCTTTGTTTGCACGGGCCGACGCAGTCCAGACCGGCACCTCAAATGGCGCCTGCCTGCAGGTCGCCCCTCAACTATCCGGCTAGCACCAGTTGAGTGGCCGGCAGGCTATCTAAGGTATGTACCTTGGATACCAGCCGGCATGAGCCCAGATGCAGCTGGATTCCCCATCCAGCCCAAATGACGGTAAAGGGAACAGAGCTCTGGGAATGGGGCGGAGAAGTATTGCGTAGGTGAGACAAGCAGCACTTGGTGCAACTCCGGACCTGTAGGTGGGGTGAGGGAGCTGGACTCCAGCGCAGTCTCAGCGGCCCCTGGACAAGGTCCCCACTGAACTTCGGCTTGTGTGCACCGCACGGACTGATCGGTCAGTGAGGCGCCGCCCCATGACCAACCTAAAGCGAAAAGGCTAATCAAGTTGAGACCAGACGTGACCGCGGAATGGAGTTTCCTGCCACAGGGCATGCCGATGATCTAGAATTTCTGACCGTCCAGGTGCAAATGCCCAGCCATTCATTGGCTTGACGATTACATACTGTAGTCGATGGCAGTTTCGTCGAGGGACTAAACCGAATTAGCCACCAAGGTCAGCAGGCCTCCCGGCCGTCCCCAGCTTGGCTTGCCCCTTAGCAACACCCCTGCGGCCAGCTGCATAGGAACCTACCTGTTGGGTAGGTATCGATGCGCAGACCCGCCGTCCTCGGACGGCCATTGCCCGCGGCGGCCGAGGTCTACACGGTCTCCTACCTGGTGCTGTTCGCCCTGCTCGGCACCCTAGCCCGCCTAGCCCTGCAAGCGCTCACCAGCTATCCCGGCGCTCCCGTCAGCTTCGCCTCGGTGTGGCCCAACTTTGCGGGCAGCTTCGTCTTCGGCCTCGTGGCCCACGACCGCGTCCTGCCCCGGCGGCCCGGCGGTCCCTCTACCACCACCACTACCACCACCGAGCCGTCTTCATCCGGTGACAACAGCGTTTCGGACCCCGAGTCTACCCACCGCCAACCCGGCGCAGGGGCGACGACGACGACGACGACACCAGCTCCGAAGAAGACGAAGAGGTCGCCTCTCTACGTCGGTCTGACCACCGGCTTCTGCGGCTCCTTCACATCCTTCTCGTCTTTCATCAGAGACGCCTTCCTGGCTCTCGTCAACGGCCTCGCCCCTCCCGGCCTGTCCAGCAGCAACAATGGTGTCAATGGCGGCCACTCCTTCATGGCCTTCCTTGCCGTCCTGCTCGTCACCGTCTCGCTCTCGCTCGCCGGCCTCTTCTCCGGCGCCCACCTCGCCCAGGCCGCCCTGAAGCCCGCCGCCTTTGCCCGCGTCCGCTCCGTGCTCGACCGCGCCGCAGTGGTTCTCGCCTGGCCCTCCTGGCTGGCCGTCGTCGTGGTCGCCGCCACCACCACCGCACCACCCGCGTCCGACACGTGGCTGCGCGGCCAGGTGCTGTTCGCCCTCGTCTTTGCGCCCCTAGGGTGTCTCGCCCGCTTCTACCTCTCCATGACCCTCAACGGCCGCCTCTCGCCCTCTTTCCCGCTCGGCACCTTCGTGTCCAACGTGACGGGCACCGCCGTGCTGGCTGTGGCCTGGGACCTCGCCCACGCCCGCCTCGGCGACATGGTAGGCTGCTTGGTCTTGCAAGGGGTAGAAGACGGCTTTTGCGGCTGCCTCACCACCGTGTCCACTTGGGTTGCTGAGCTGGCCGAGCTGGCCCGCCGTCGCATACGTGGCGCCTACGTCTATGGCGCCTCAAGTATTGCCGTGGCTCTTCTTCTTGCTATCGCCATCATGGGTGGGCTTGTATGGTCCCATGGTGCAGACTTGAGGCAGTATTGCGTATATTGACCAGTACTTAGGTCCGTTCTTCAAATAATAGAATTACAAAACTGGCTAATATATCGAAGCAAAGTAATAAAAACGCTCTATTGCAACAAGATCTCCCTCAACAGTACATCCACCTCTAGCTCCGTCGACGCGTCTACATGCACCTCTTTTTTTTTCCTGTGCACCGACGTCCCCAAGTCGTTGCGTTTTCCTTTTTTTGCACGAGCAAATATGTCCGCTCGTGTCCTTGCTCTATAATGCCAATCTCAACAATACTACCCCCGTCGCCATTTTTATTGAGCCTCAACCATAGGTTATCAATCTCTGCAGACATGTCAGAGAAAACCTCGCAGAACGTAAAGCATCTCGCAAAACAGTAAATACCAAAAAAGACAAGAAAAAGACGTGAGGAAATTTTGGAGAACCAAAAGTGCTGTGCAAATAAATGACGCCCTGTGTTGCAGGCGCTAATGGTCAAATCAAGACGAGCAAACAACTATCCCGCTCGAGTGGCTACTGGAGTGTGGCCATTCTCCTCGACATGCTAGAACAAGACATACCCAGTCAGTAAAAGGTTCACAAAAGATAGGAGAAGACAGAGGGCCTAGGGCAGCCCCAGGCAACGGAAGCAACTTACAAGTCGTAGAAGGCAAACTGGCTCGGGGATGAGCCGAATTCGTAGACGAAGCGGCTTGCCAGGTAGCTGCCGAAGATGGCGCGGAGGTACTTGTCCGGCACCCTTTCCACAATGGTCTCGAGTCCGATCTTGTCTAGCAGCAGCTTGGGCAGCGCGTCGAGAAGGACGCTCGTGCGGATCTTGTCGTTGGTCCACAGCTCCGAGTGCTGCAGCTCCTCGTCCAGCGTCGTGATGGCCACCGACAGCTTGTCCGAGAGGATCGACCGCGGGACGCCCGTCTGCTCGTTCTCGCGCCAGATGGCCTCGAACTCGAGCCGGGCGTTCTCGCAGATCTTGGCCTGCACCTCCTTGACGTACTGCTTGTAGAACTCGGGCGCGTTTCCGGCCGAGTCGTGGCACATGTGCTTCACGAAGCCCTCGTCGTCGAAGCTGAGCGACGCCAGAACCTCGAGCGAGGATGATGTCACACCGCCCTTGTTGGCGCTGGCGTCCTTGATCAGGACGCAGCCGGCCGCCTCGAGCCTGAGCTTGGCGTCCTGAGTGACGAAGAGGTTGGCGCCCTCGACCATGTACGGTATCACAGACTTGCCGTCCTTGATGAGGCGGCCCACCGAGACCAGATCGATCGACTCCGGCCGGCCGCCGCACGGCACAAACATGTCGGTCAGGCCCGTGTCGAGCAGGTGGTACGTGTTGCGGAACGCGGTGCCGTTGGAGATCGTCTGGCCGTTGGGCAGCGTGACGTTGGTGTCGTCGCAGAGCACCCGGAAGCCCTCGGGGCTGAGCTTGGACATATCAAAGTGCGAGATCATGACACGCGCGCGTGCCAGCCTCCGCAGCTCGTCGATGTCAATGCCATTGGGGTCGCAGAGCACGCCCGACCCGTCGACGACGGCTGTGTACTTCTCGTTGGACAGCAGGATCTCGTTGCTGCCCAGGTCTCCGTCTGGACCGCCCGTCTGCATCTTCCTGACCGTTGATGGGTCCAGCTCCAGTTTGCGGTAGACGCCCTTGACATACTCGCGCACCGACAGCGTCGTCATGCCGTACGAGTCGTGCGGGATGCCACCGAGCTTGGGCGACTTGCCCGTGAAGAATGACTTCCACCAAGGCGCACCGCGCGCCCGCGCATGGCCTGTGGCCCAGTCCACCAGGTCGGCCGTGTTCTCGTCGGGGCCCATGAAGAGGATCTCGGGCTTGCCGTAGAGGTCCACGATGGGGTTCTTGATGCCGGGCGTCTCGGCGGGCAGCAGCAGGTCGAGGATGCTGTCGATGTACTTCTCAAATGCCTCACGCGCCCGGTCCTGCTGCTTGGGGTCCAGCAGGATGACGCCCTTGGAGCCACCCTCGGGGATGTCCTTGTTCTTGCGCTGCTGGGTACTGGCGAGCCCGTAGTTCTCGTCAAACAGGTTCCGGGCGTTGATGGAGTAGGCCTCCTTGCTGCGTGACTTGACAATGCGGATGCCGCCACGCGCAATGTCCTTGAAGCGCAGGTGGAAGCCACGAGACTCGGACGTGATGACGAGGAACATGCCGTACAGCGGCTTGGGATACTCAATGTCGGGCAGGAACGACGCGTCCAGCCGGAAACTGAGCGCCACCTTGGTCGGCGTGAAGTAGTTGGTCTTCAGCACGGCATTGTTGAAGACGCGGAACGCCGTCATGACCATCTCCTCGTGCTCGTTGGACACCTCCTTGGTGATGCGGTCCTTGAGCCGGGCGTCTGTCAGCACCTCAACGGTGGGCATGGGCGAGAGCGACTCGCGCTCGAACCCAGGACCGACGCTCAGGTGTACGCTGGCGAACGAGGCATAGAGGGCGCGGACCAAGCCGGGGTAAGACGCGATGATCTCCAGAATGTAGTCGGGCGTGAACGTCTCAGTGCGCAGGCGGCGCTTGAGCTTGGAGAGGATCTCGGCGTGGACGTTGTTCTTGGGATTCAACGCCTCAGACAGTGACGCGTACTCGGAACCGAGCCGGTTCAGGAAGTGCTGCACAAAGACCCAGACGCTGTGGCCGTAGATGGCCTCCTGCAGGCTCAGCTCGCCCGTGGCGAAGAGGTCATGCAGCTTGTTCTGCGGGATGCAGTACAGCAGCGACGTCTCCTTGGTGATCTGGTGGATCGACTGCTCGATGGGCGGGTACTTGCCGTCCAGGTTGGGGGCCGGACGGAGGTAGAGGCTCATGACGGTGATGCCGTTGGAGAACTGCTCGACGTACTTGCGCGAGCTGGTAACGCCGTAGTAGTGGTACAAGTCGCTGAGGGCGCTGAAGATGCCGCGGGCGGTGCGCGAGCGGAAGGCCACGACGAGACGCTTCTCAGGCGAGTCTTCAATGTCAAACACCTCGATGACGGGACCGGTGCGGTTCACAGCAAGCTCAATGATCTCCTGGTAAATCTGCTTGGTGTTCTTGGTCGCCTTGGCCAGGAACATCCGGTCGCTGATAACCTCGAGCCGCGTCTCGGTCGGCTCGGCGTTGGAGTCGACAAAGGTGCACTGGTAAACAAAGTAGCAGCGCAGGCTCGCGCCGCTAGCACCGTTCTGTCCCAGAACACCCGGCGATCGGAAGGTCTCGACGCGGAACCGGCGGCTGGTGTCGTTGCCGTCCAGGTACTTGGCCTCCAGGCGCGTCTCGTAGCGCGGGCCGTCAATGGCGCTCTGGCCGGGTTCACTTGTGTCGATGTATATGGCGTGGTCTGACGCCTCCATATCGAGCCGGATCTCCTCGCGCTTGTCCTCCCGGGAGAAGGCGGCAACCTTGGCGGCATAGAGCGAAGTGATATGGTTGGCAACCACCTTGGGGTCCTCCAGTTGGAAGTAGACGTCATCGATGCCCAGCTCGTTGTAGAACCAAGTTATCTGGGCTTCGACGACGGCTTCGGGAATCCAGCCCGCCTCCAGGATAATCCTCTTGACTGTAGACAGGGGTCAGCAGGCGAAGCATCAACAAAGGTATTTGGCGGCGCTTCAACATACCTTCCTCCATCTGCTCCAACCTCCCGCCAAATTCGGGGGCCACATAGCCAACAGTCGCTGACCTCAAAATCCTGTGACCATTGCCATTGAGCCTGGCCATGTGAGGGACGCCCAAGTGCGTCGGCTGAGGAGAAGGATGGCGGGAGGGCTCATCCTTGACCTGGGCCAGCAGCTTCTGCGCTGGGTTTTCTGCGGGCGTCGACATGATCGGCAGTCCCGAAAGCTCGAACGGGTCTATGTACTCCGGGAATCTGTCCACGGGCAAGTTAGTCGTCTGGTGGATGGCCAGCATTGTGGAGATAAAATCGATATAAGATGAGTCAAGCGGATGATGAAGAGAAAGGAGACAGCAGCAGCGTGGCCCAGGTCTGTAGCCTCGAGGTGCATAATGCTGATCGTGAAGGCTCTAGCGAAGGGAGTGCTACTTATAAGTGCGGACAAGCGGGAGACGGGGCGGCTGTGCATAGGAAGATTCGAGGGCGAGAATGGGGCTTCGAGTCCGGTACGTATCGCCTGCAATTGCCAACCCATAGCCCCTGCGGAAGCTACACACGCCTCTGAGCGCACTTGCAAATCATAGGCGGGTGGTTATCTGGGACCTTGTCGTACAAGACCCGGGTCAGAGAGCTCACCGCCTCGTGTAGACGAGATCGAGATAAGGGCTTCCTATCGGATTCGAAGGCCTGGCCTGCGAGTGAGGTGTCCTGAATCACTCCCCGACTTCCTCGCACACTCGCGCCTATCGCGGAGTCTTCCAAACGACCAACAGGTGAAGAACGTACGAAGAGAGCCAGGGATAGGTCACAAGGGTGGTGTTGTGGATGTGGAGGGTGACGCGAGCAAAAGAAGCAAGGCAGAGGAATGTGTCATGACAGAAGAGTCTGAAGATCACGCTCTGCAGATGCCGCACTCGCCGAGCCTGAGCGGGCAAGCGACCGGAGTCCGAGGGGCCGGCCACGCAAGTTCCAGAGGAAGTGCGCATCTTGCAAGCCCTTCGTCTCTGCCCACGTCTGCGGTATGCGGAGTTGGGCATGCAGAGGCCGGGGAACGATGCCGACACGAAGTCCTGTTGGCGGATTCCAGACACACAGAGTATCGGCTGGATATCTGGGCCGCTCCCGAGGCATGTCCCGCGTACTTACACGCTGGTTGGGGAGGTACCTGGATGGGTGGGTACCTGGTCCAGTGGACGGGCGGACAAAGAGGAGAAGGGCGGGTGCGATGTTGCGTCTGTCTTGCTGGAGGAGTATGCGACGAAGGTGAAAGCAAAGAGATGTTACCGTAGTGTATTGGTGGGAACGAGAACAAGTGCTCGGCACTTGGTGAGAAGGGAGTCTTGGGGCTATCAAGTCCAGGTGCGGACAAGGAATTCGGCACAGTGTAAATCACCGCACGTCATTCCGCTCCAATTGAGGTCTTTGCCGGTGGGGTGGGACAGAGGGCCTGGGTTCGGCTCAGGGCGGGCGTGGGGAGTCAGGAACGCGGTTGGGGATGTTTCTTTCAGGTGGTGTGGGGCAGCAGCTTGCAAAACGAGGCTAAGGCTTGAGCAACCAAAGGCGGGAAGACGCGGCAGCATTGTCTTTTCAAATGGAATGGCACGGATCGGGTCCCGTCTGTCACCGCACTTGCCGGGACCCAGGCAGCGATGGCTGAGTGAGATGCACAGCAAAGCAGCCAATACGGGTTTTTTTTTTTTTGCTTTTTGTTCTCCCCAAAAGGCAAGGATAGGCGTGCAGGAATGTCATGGCCGTAGCCAGAAACGGGGGCAAGATAAGGGAGGGAGGCATGAAGGCAGACCGGGCATCTGACTAAGACGGGTTTCATTGGAACGCACCTCTGTCGGTATCTGCTCGAGTATGACGAGAGGATCTCTCAGGAACTGTTCTGCTCTTGCCGTCGTCTCCGCCGAGTTGATTTCTCCAAACTAAAGGTGGTGTTTGGGCGTCGGAGAGAGATAGGGAGAGAAAGATCACGTCCGAGGAGTGTGGGATGAGGACAGATCAGAGAAGCCCTAGTTAGGCATCGGACAGTCCGTCAACAAGATGGCCAGCTGGCAGCGAGTGATGGGCGGATAGGTTTACGAGGAACGAGGGAGGCTAAGGAAGACAAAGTGAGGCGGAGCGGCTGATAAGAGTCGCGCGGTGCCCGGCTGCGCGTACCTGAGATAAGGGAGCACCTGTCTTGCCCGATGGGGACGATCCTGATGCCGGACAGACCAATGGCAAGATGAAATGTTTTCGCAGACTGCAAAGTAGAAGAATGGCCAGCTGGGCAGGAGATCGAGGGGCCTGATACGATGTAGGCTCTTAGCTGTGGGAAAAGGCGGCCTACCGGGTGGCTTTTATATCCTCCACGTTGTGCGAGACACACGATGGACCGCCCGGATTTCAGAACAGGAAGCCGGAAGTGGGTACGATGCATGCAGATGCCTCCCTGCCGTCTTGCAGGTACTTCCCGCCACTGTATGCAAGTATTTTTTATTTTTTTATTTTTATTTTTTTATTTTTTTTTTTATTTTTTAGTTTCTTTTGTACCTCTTTTCCCAGCGTAAAAAAAAAAAAAATATGATACAAATTAACAGGGAAAACTCGTTCGCCCTTTTCCCACCCTGGCTTCTTTCTCAGCACGCAATTCTAACAGGCACATGTGACCAAAAATAGGTCCTCTTCGTGATCCAAGCTCGACCATTTCAGTTACGGTTACGAAACCACCAAACCCCATGAGCTGGAACTCTCACCCCAATTCGCAGCCCCCGAAGTCTCGTCCTCATCCCGCCTCCGATTGACAGGCAGGTGAAGCTCAAAAACGAGGACGCCAATGACACGAAAACGCCCAGGTACCTTCCTGTATCCTAAACAATGCCCAAGTTCCATATTCCGGCTGGCACGAGTTCTGGAACCCAACTGGGTCAGTGGGTCTGGCCCAGCTTCAGCGCAGGTTGGCTCAGCTGTGCTCTGGTCGAAACGGAAATTCGATAGGTACTACCCAGCAGCTCCTCCGTGCCATCCATGGAACCAGCCCAGCCGCGCAGCCCCTGAATCGATCGTTTGTGGGCGTAGGTTGGGGGATGTGGCAGATCCTGCCCCAATCAATGCCGAAGCGGACGTCAGGTGAGCAGTGAAGAAATTGAAGAATCAACCAAGGATGCCGGCCGCCGCCTCGCTAACCGCTGTCTGGACGCTCGAGGACATTGGCGTCAGGTGGTACCGAGTTGGATACATCGGTGAGCACGCGGTGCAGTCCATTGGTAGACACGCCGGGTCTTCGTGGTCCCTGCAGTACGGTACGGTAGGTAGGTAGGTACCTAGCTGGTATCCTCCCCTGCAGCAGCAAAGGTAGCGGGAAGGTCACTGCGGGAGGCGTAGGCAGTTCCCCTGGCCGCAGCGAGCCCAGGTCTCCACGATCCACCATCACCGCTAAAACAGCCAGCGAACCATCCAGCATGGAACCCACACCCGACGTGCATATTGTTTTCGTTGACAGTGTGCATATTCGCACGGCCGGCGCTGCAAACGCAGGCCGAAACCTGCCTGCAGCGACGCACAAGGGAAACACAACAGATTGGAAAGCATCGACGGTGTGTCAAAGTTGCCGGGTCTGTACGTAAAAATACGTAATATGGTCGAAGCTGTTGGTCCGTCCATGGCGGACCGCGCTGAAGGCTCCGGACGGGGTCCGACCCGGCTGACCTTTCCTCCCCGCGCTCGAGGGGGCGAGACCGAGTTTCCATTACCCCCAGCTTATTCAATGCGGAGCCCTGGCGGCATCATGGGGTAAAATTTCGACTTGACCTCATGATGCCTCGAAATTTCGGCTGCAGGCAGGCCAACACCGAAGCCCACCAGCTCCCCGGCTCCCCCGCCTCACCTTTCACCCTCGCCCAACTGTTGGGCTGCCGAGCGCCGGCCGGCCCTGGCTTTTGGTGCTTCTGGGTTTACTTCTGGCTTGTTCCTCGTTTCTGTTCTGGCGACTTCGGATTTAGAAAATCCGTGAGCCGCTCCTTTTATGTGTCATTTGTTATTGGTCGTTTCCCAACACGGACACCGACGTGATCCAACATTGTCCCCAAAAAGCTCACCGCCACTCAGAATTTTTTCTTCTCTTTTATTTTTTTCGCCCCTTGCCCAACCTGGTCGGGTCCTCCCACAGCTGAGTTTTCTTTCCTAAATGGCCACGTTCAGTTATAGAGGTTCACGCACCTCTTAGTCCGGGGGGGGGGGTTTCTTGTTTTGTTTTGTTTCGCGCCGTTCTGCCTCTTATTCTTTTCATATCTTCCTTCTGGCCTCTGGTAACCTCCCGTACACTGCCGTTCACCAGGCCCGATAGACCCAATACTCTGACGTATCCTTAATAGTACCAGAAAATGCCGTGCAATCCACCCATTCTGCCACCGCTCCCCGTAAATAGACCAGAGCGGAAGCGAGCGAGTCCTGCTACTTTATGCACTGGCGCCGGCCAAGAGGCTTCATGTGACTTCGTCTCCAAAGCCTTGAACCTGTTTGTGTGCGGACTGCGCTTTGGTTGGACACGTGGGCTAGCTATTCTGCGCAAGACCGGCTCGAACCGCCCCATCCCATAACCACGTGCTCGGTCAAGAAGGTCAAACAACCACGGGCAGGCCTTGAGAAAGGCGACAGGAGCCCTGACAACCCAAGTCGAAGCCAAACGACCTGTGCTATGGGGATTTCCGATCTATTTACCTAGGTACCTTGGTAGATATAGACGCTTTCCGAGCCAGGAGCACATTGTTCGTCGGTGCCATCATCAATCTAATAACGATGTCGTCTTAGCCACCATACCCAGCATTTATTTCCTGCATCCTCCTTCTGGATCGTTACGTGTTTTTGCTTCCAGCTTCCCCCCTTAGGCCTTCCTGTTGAGAGATGCAGCGGCTGACACGATGGTCCGACCACGAGCCCCGCCCGAGTCCTAACCTCCACAGTGCCGTCGGCGTGCTAAATTCGTCTCAACAACCTGACGGCGCAGCGTCCTTCGAGAGACGGGACAGCGACGAAATGGGTCGCCGGCGCCAGGGCTGCACTACAAGTAAGAACTCGTGGCCCTGGGGCAAGTCTCCGAGCGGCCAAGCCCAACCCTGCCTCACCGACTCCAAGACCTGCAATGGTTGCGTGTGGTCCACGAAGAAATGCGTGTCGGCGCCCGAGACAAGTTCCGTGCCATCGTTCGTGCCGAAGAGGGTGCCGCGTAATCTCGCCTCCCTGATGTAGGTTATTGGCGAGTCTCTCATGATTGCGACGGCTTTTTTGCCAATGAATTCCATGTCGAGCTTCTCAATGTTTGCTGCTAAGAATCAGCACCTATCCGGGTGCTCCTGGTACGGAATCGCAGGTCGCACTTACACCCGAAGCCTTGGAGGCAGCGAGAACGGTGGCTGGGTGAGAGCTCAGGACACCGTACGTATCTACCGTATCGTCGCGGAGGCATCTCAAAAGTCCAGTTGCAAGCCCCTTCTCACGGTGCTCTTTGCCCACCACCAGCTGGGTCACCCAGCAAATCACCTGGCTACCTTGCTTCCAACGACAGGCGAGTGCGTGTCCTACCAAACAGCCATCGACAGACACGCTGGTATAAGAAGTGGTAGCTCCGGCTGGCAAAAGCTCGTTTCGAAGTCGGCGGGGACTTAGCTGGACGCGGCCTGCTCAAACACTTAGCACGCATAAGAAGGCTCAAAGGACCAACACACAGCGGACAGCGTGCATACCTTTTCTTCCCGAGCATGCATCCCATACACCGTAGTTTTCGTTAAAAAGTCTAGCCGCATCTGCGAGCATGTCGTCCGTGACGCAGTCGCCAGCCAAAGTTTGGAAGACTCGGCTAGACATGACGACGACTCTTCAGGCTCTTGGCCCTATGAGCGGAGATCGTCTTTGGCGGCGCTGCGCGTCTTCTGGGGTGGGAAGTTGGTGACGGACTGGTCTGCGAGCCCACTTGCAGACTAAATTATCAGTGTGGCCGAAAGCCGAAAGGCACCCAGGGAGGTGACCGCTGAAAGTGGTGAGCCAAGACATGCACTCCCGACGAAGGTTGAAGCCACCCGCGATACTTCCAAACCACTCCAAGCCACATTATACCAACTCCAGCCAAGCACCCCGCCGCAAACTGAACATGTGCGACGCACAGGATTTGCGGCTCAAAGATACCTCCTTATAATCCAGCCAAATAAAATCAACATAGCCTCGAAACCCATCTGCCGATGATGTGATAGATGCACAATCAACTGCCAGTCAAAAGTATCGACAGATTTCACCACCCAAGACCAGCGTCGTATTTCGACGCACGTCTGGACATTCAATTTTATTTCGATTCTGAAAAAAACGCTTGGTATATGAAACGTTAAAGGTAAATAGTTACGTGCGAATGTTTATTGGGTATTTTATATACTGCGTTTCCACGCGCATACCGCGGGCAATTTGAAAATCCGTCGATACTTCGTCCCCCTGCTGGAGGTGGGCACTACCTCACCTACCTATATAGGTAGGTACCACCCACGAAGGTTCCTGATCTCGGTGTCTGAGACAGGCCGGGGATGGGTAAGTGAGTCTGGCAGCCCGGCGTCTTGTGTCGCAGAACGTGATTTGCTCTGCTCTGCGGGCAGACGCACGTGAGTAGAGCGGCATGTCTATCTATAGTTGGATGGGTAGCATCGTGCAATGGAAGTGGAGAGGACGGGAGGGACGAGAATTCAATTCGGAGCAACCTAGAATAGGAATATTAGCCACCCGACGGGCACACGCGAGTACATGAACGGCTCCGCCTAAACGGGGTGGATGGAGGCAGAATGCAACCAGAGCACCATGGGATACAGGCCACGCCTCCGGCGTCAGAGGGCTCACTTTGTTCACGCGTGCCTCTGTTTGGTGTGCTTGGTTGTTTCCGACCTTCTTCCTTCGTCCGCCGAGACCGTTTTTGTCTCTCCTCCCAAAGGGGCCATCCGACGAGCGACCATCCGATCCGACCGCACCCCACCTGAATCTCCACCCGCGCGTTTACTTGCACTTAGGTTTGTTCACCTTTAATCTTATATCTTTTTCATGGAATCGGGCATGGCCCATGTCTCTCGGCCAGGTGAGCGAGCTGCGCTCCCCACGCCTTCCCCTGTCTCCCCTGCCTCCCAATTTCCCCCGCTTCTTAGCGCCCGCGGCACTTGGCACACGGCCGCTTGCTGGCCTGGGCGCGCGGTGCTCCCAGGCACGTTGCCCATTGCGCGCGACGTCACGCCCAGCCTGCGTCCGCCGGCGTGACTGCGAGGCTCCATTGCCAGTCAAACGTTGGAAGACCCGGCTCCCTCCCAGCCGTCCGACGCGAGGTCTGCTGCCTTCCGCCGGCAGTCCCCGCCCAAAACTGGCCGTCGAACGTGCCATGCTGCACCAGAGTTCGGATCAGCTGCTGTGTGCCTCGTGGGCGACAGCCTTGTCGAACTGACCTCGCTGGAAACGGCAAACTTTTGACCCGTCTGTGCGTCGGCTACAACCTCGATCGTTGCGGGCCGCCCTTCCCCCTCGGTCTCAGCCATTCTCCCCCTGCTCTGCTGCGACCACCTACGTCGTAGATCGCTACGACATACCCCGCCGTACCAGCACAGGGGTTGCCCGATTGCCAACGGCGACGTCTAATTCGCGTGACGCGGTACCGCCTGCCGGTAGCGATCATCTCCAGATAGGGGGTTTCCTTTCCCGTATATCTACCTACCTATCCGCCCCCCAGCTCCATCACTTGCTCGATCGCGTTTCGAGAGCACTACACCTGGAAGGCAAGCAGAGCTGGTTTTTAAATCTTTGCCTGCTCTCGTGTGATCCTCGCCATAGACCCGGATTCAGCAGCCGCCCCAGCACCAGGAGACAGCGCCCCTGACGGGCTCGTCCACCCAGCCGCCGACATGCTGCCCAGGCTCTTGCTCGCGGCAGTGGCTGTCCCGACTTGCCTCGCGATGACGACTCCGGTCCGGAGCCCTGACCTGGGCCCCAGAGCCGACGCCCCCAGCTGGCACCAATATGTCAGGGCGTCGGGATCGCGCAGCATTCTCCCCCGGGCGATCGTGGCGAGCCGCCAGGCTGGTAACGTGTCAAACCCGGACGGTTTCATCACTGGCAAGACCCCAACCGTGTTGTCGCGCCTTGGCCCTTCCGAGGAGAAGCCGTCCATTGTGGTCGATTTTGGCCAGAACACGGTGGGCATATTGTCCATCCAATTTGGGGGATCCTCGACCGCCAATGGCAACGGCGGAGCTCTTCCAGGCCTGAAACTCGCATTCTCCGAGACTCTACAGTTCCTGACGAATAGGAGTGACTTCACTCGCTCCGACCACGGAGACGGGGTAGGTCCATGTCTCACCTCAATCTCCTGGTGCGCAGACCGCAGCCAACAGCAAACTAACAAACCTTCGCCGTAATAGGACTCTAAGCTCACACAGGGAACCGACCAGGTGAGGCGAGCCCCGGCGTCGTATTATGCGCTGAGATTTGTCGAAACTCTCAGCTGCTGTTTTAAGTTGGACATATGGGCGCCTGATGAGAGCGGGCGACGGCTGGCTTGACCTTCCGCTGACTACGATCTCCTCTCTCCACAGATTGCGGTGCGGCCAGAGCCGTACGAATGGACTAATCAGTTTGGCTGCCAGAACGGCAGACAGGTGTGTTCCGACGGGCTTCACGGATTCCGCTACGTCAGGATCTGGCTCGACGCCGTCGATTCGGACGCGCCGTACACTACCCCTTTCGGCACCGTGTCCATTGTGTCCATGAAACTAGAGCTATCTGCTTTCCACGGCACACCGGACACGTTCCGCGGGAACTTTGAGTGTTCGGATGCTGCCATCACCCAGTGGTGGTACGACGCCGTCTACACCAACGACCTCTGCATCGATACGTTCCGTCTCAACGACACAGAGCCGCGAAACGGAGGCAGCCCTACCCTTGCGGGGAAGCTGGTGCTTCATGACGGGCCCAAGCGTGACCGCGATCCCTACGTAGGGGACCTGGCAGTCGCGGCCCTCACGGCCTACCTGTCGCACGACGTGGCGGAGTCGTCCAGCAACGTGCTCGAGGACCTCGCCCGCCACCAGCGGAGTGACGGATGGATCCCGCCGGCAAGCATGTAAGGAGACAGGCGCTGCTCACCCACCACCGACGAATATGTGCCTAGCCTCGTGAACCCCGCTGACTGCTACGTGCCGAAAACAGCGGGAACTACGGCCTGCCGCTGTTCGACTACCCTCTCTGGTGGGTTGTGTGTAGCTGCGATTATGTGCTATACACCGGGAACGGCACGTTTCTGCAGAATCTCTGGCCTAATCTGGTCAGGGTCCTCGATGGCTTCTACCCGGGGGTCACCAACGCAGCGACTGGTCTCATCGAGCGCAAGGATTACGGCGACTACGCCTTCATCCCGCGCGAGGGAGCTGTGACGTACTATAACGCGCTCTATGTCCGCGCGCTCAACTACGCTGCCGACATGGCCGAGCAGCTAGGTCACAGCAGCGATGCGCCTCGATGGCGCAGCCGGGCAACGGTGGTGGGCGAGGCGCTCCTCAGGCGCAACTGGGACCGCAGTGTGGGCGCCTTTTTCGACGGCGGCCGCTGCGGCAGCCAGCAGCTCTGCCCCACACACGGCCAGGATGGGAACAGTCTGGCAATCCTGACGGGTATCGCCAACACGACCACCCCGGCCACGGGCCGCAACGGCAGCGTCGCCGAGTCCATCCTCAGCTATCTGGACAGCGCCCACCGTAGGCCCTACGGCAATGCATTTTTCGATAACGATGCGTATCAGAGCGGATACTCGCAGCGCGTCTACGCATTTATATCCTACTTCGAGATCGATGCGCGGTTCAAGGTGCCGTCGGCCGTGGACTCGGCCTTTGAAGAGATTCGCCGACTGTACGGCGCCATGTCATCAGGCGATCCGGGTGTCACCTTCTGGGAGGGAATCGGGCCCGGCGCAACGCCGTACGAGGACGGCTTCACCTCCATGTCGCACGGCTGGTCGACGGGGATTGTGCCTGTGACCATCAATCGTGTGCTGGGGATCATGCCGACAAAGCCGGGCTTTGCCGAGTGGGAGGTCAAACCCGCCGTGGGCGGAGGACTGACATGGGCCCGAGGCGCAGCACCCACGCCCAAGGGCGAGTTTAGCGTCTCGTGGAGTACGACCGTCGAGGGTGGTGCCAACGCCGAGTTCCGCGTCCAGATTGCGTCGCCGAGGGACACCAAGGGCACAGTCTCGGTACCGGTTTCTGGCGCCGGGGTGACGGTCGAGCTGAACGGCGGAAACATCTACAACGTCGGTGCGGACGGGGCACGCGAGGGAGTCGCCTATAAAGATGGCCGTGTGACGTTCGCCGTCGATGGTGGCAAGCATGACGTTGTCGTCTTCCGCAAGGCTTGAGAGCGAGAAGGCGGAAAACAGGCGCCTCAACATTCTGCCCGGGCATTATAGAGGATACCCATAAACACATTAAACACATGCGCGAGAGTCTTGATCGCCCTCTGGGCGGAGTGAATGTGCTGTGCATGGCCTCATGACGACCGGCACCCCCATCACCTAGTTCCTTCTTGGGCTTTCATTCCCTTCCCGATTTGCTCCAACACGACAATCAGATATCTCGAGAAAACCGATCAGGAGGATGTCCAGTCTAAACTCATGGTGTTCCGGGCAGCGCGGTCGAACGTTTGCTTTGTCCTGAACAGCGAGGTGGAATGTGACGCGTTGCGCCGATGAGCAAGACCAAACAAAAAAGATCAAATTCTGGTCGATGCTCATTCTGTCGGGTGATGCTACAGCGTGTGCAAGCCCAAAGGCGGGCCCTGGGTGGGCCGGCAGGCAAAGGCGAAGAAAAAAAGAGCGGCAGCAGACCGAGCAGGCCGATTGAGCTGTCACGTGCCCTCTCCAGCGCACACAACCCACTCGTTGAATTCAAAAAATTTGGCCCGCAAACCCCCCCTTCAGTTTTTGGCAAGCCTTTTTTGTTGGACGAAGCAGACATTTGTCGCCGACGACATCCAACACCCAACAACAGCAACAACACCGCCAAAATGGTTGCCGCCAAGAAGCACGTCCCGATCGTGAAGAAGCGTACGTCGAAGTCCTCGAAAAACACACGACCCATTCCCCCCGGCGTTCCACCGCGAGCCACCACAGTGCTGCTGGAACCGAGCGCGAATGAGGCCTCTTTCGGCCGGTAGAAACGGAGGGAAGAGTTGGAGATGTTAACATTTGGGGCAATTCACTCTTCGCAGGCACGAAGGGCTTCATGCGCCACCAGAGCGACAGGTTCAAGCGCGTCGATGCCAGCTGGAGGAAGCCCAAGGGTATTGACAACCGCGTCCGCCGTCGGTTCAAGAGCAACCTGGCCATGCCCTCGGTGCGTTACGACTGCTTCTTTTCTTCTCTTCCCTGTTACCGCCCTGCTGGCCACAATCCCTTGGGCGGGCTGGGGTGGTCTTTGGGTGCGAGGGTGTCGAGCTGGGAAACGGATAGCGTGGGTTCAGGAACAACTTTTGGCCCAGCGACTAACGAGCAGGACGTTTTGTCCATTGCGTACAGATCGGCTACGGCTCAAACAAGAAGACCCGCCACATGATGCCCTCGGGCCACAAGGCCTTCCTCGTCCAGAACACCAACGACGTCGAGCTCCTCCTGATGCACAACCAGACCTTTGCGGCGGAGTACGTCTTGCTATTTCACTCCGGATACCCCAAACCCGAGCGTCGGTGGTGAGAAGCAGGCGAAGAACGTGTGGTGGACAGGCAGGCCTGGGTAATGGGAGGCACTCCCGATGGGGCGATAGCTAACACATCTCTGTCCGTCTCGTCTCCAGGATCGCCCACAACGTCTCGTCGAGAAAGCGCATCGATATCATCGCCAGGGCGAAGCAACTCGGCGTCAAGGTCACGAACCCCAAGGCGAAGGTCACGACCGAGGTATAAAAAAGGGTCACATCTCTGGGAAATTCGGCTTTGTTACGGTTGCGACACGGACATCTTATTTTTTTTTTTTTTTTTTTCATTTGCTCTTGGTCTGCGGGGGGAGTACAAAGATTACTGGCATTACCGCATAAGAGTTTCGGGGGCCGTCTGGTCATCATGAATTGCAACTTTTCTGGTCACCTTCCCAGCTCCGTGCGTGAGGGTGTGAATGAGGACAATGGAAGGAGGTGCAAGAACTACAGGATCACACCTAGTGCGGTCACTTTCTGTCGGCATGCAGAACAGCCGGTTGTTCGAGGTGGAACGAGGACGGCGCATTGGGGGCAAGACGAAAGACGTGAACATGGTTCTCATGTAAACCAACACCTGCTCTATACCTTGAGCATCTCGGTGTGAGGGTGAGGAAACACAAGCGACTAGTCTTCGCCTGAATGGCACCGATTGTCTGCTGCGGCTTTTATCTTTGGCGGCCAAGTCGAAGGAGGAACGGCGTCTTGACGTGCAAGAAACAAGACCCAAAACCAAGCTGTCAGCCCAGTCCGAGCCACGTCTATTCTACAAACAAAGGAGGCTAATCCGTGATATCTGCCGGAGACTCCTGTGAAGTTACTGCTGGGCGCACTGAGGGCCTCCCTCGTCTTCGTCGACATCCTCCCACTCTTGACCGTAGCGCGGGTCACCCGAGCTAGCACCCATCTGGTGGTTGGTTGGGATGGTTCCATGTCAGCGATCATCCTGGCAAAGAAATTGAGGCACACAAGTACCAGAGGGGGAATGAACATGCAAGAAAAAAAAATGCAAAGAAAACACTAGCGCCTACCTCTTCAATATCTGCGTCCTTCTCGTACTCGACCTCGTCCACCTCTTCGGCGACGATAGGGTCGGCTGGGGGCGGCAGCAGTCCCTTCAAGATGTCATAGGACTTTTCGTCGCTGTCCAGCCAGCCGTCGGCGGGGAACTCGATCTTGACAATCAGGTACAGGTCACCCTTTGCCTCGCCGCGCTTGGGCGGCATGCCCTCGCCGGGGACCTTGATGACCTCCGACGGGCGCAGGACCTTGCCGCGCGGGTGATCGATGTGGATCCCCCTGCCGTCCAGGTGTTTGAGCACGACGCGGCTGAAGCCGGCGAGGGCCTCGGCCACGGTCACGGTCAGGTCGGCCGACAGGTCGGTGCCGATGCGGGTGAAGGTGTCGTTGGGCTTCTCGACGAGCACGAGTATGATGTCGCCGGGCGTCTGGTCCGGGAGCTGGTCGCCCTCGCCCTCGAGCACGATGCGCTCGCCGTGCATGGATCCGCGCGGGATGTAGACCTCGAGGGCCTTGGTGGTGGCGACGGTGCACTTGCCCTTGCACTTCTTGCAGCGGTCCTTCTCCTTGACGTAGGTGCCGCTGCCCTGGCAGTGGTCGCACGTCACGATCTCGCTGCGCATCATGCCGGGCCCCACCTGGCGGAGGGCCTCCTGGCGGCCCGCGCCGCCGCAGCGGTCGCACTGCTGGGGCTTGACCTTGTCCTTGGCGCCGGTGCCCTTGCAGACGCTGCAGATTATGCGCTTGTTGGACGCGAACTTGACCGTCTTGCCCTTGTACAGCTCCTCGAGGGTCACCTCGTGCGGTATCTCCTGGTCGGCCCCGCGCCGGGGCCGCTTGGGCATGCCGCCGGGGCCGCCGGGGCCTCCCATGCCCATGCCGAACATTTGCGCCAGGATGTCGTTGATATCGACGCCGCCCTCGCCGCCCATGCCGCCGGGGCCGCGCGACGGGTCGAAGGCGGCCATGCCGTGGGCGTCGTACAGCTCGCGCTTCTGCTCATCGCGTAGGATCTCGTAGGCCTGCGTCACCGCCTTGAACTTGACTTCGGACTCGGCCCTGCGCTCCTCGGGGACCTTGTCTGGGTGGTGTTGCAGCGCGGCCTGGGCGCGGGGGCATCACACGACGGAGATCTCTTCCGTAGTTAGGAGGCTGTGGCTCGGAGCACGGCGGGGGAAAACATGCCGGCGGGGGGTGATAGTGGTGGTGGGACGAGAGAGGAACCCACCTTGCGGTACGCCTTCTTGATGGCATCTTGGCTTGCCGACTTGTCGACGCCCAGGAGCTCTGCGAGGCGAGGGCCGGGGACGGAGTTAGGAGATGATGTCATCCGGTACGAGGGCGGGAACGGCAGGCCACAAACCGTAGAGATCCACGTCCTCGTCGGCGGCGGGCGTTGCGCCACTGCTTGGCCCTCCGCTGTCCATGGCTGCTGGCCGCTGACAACCAACCGGAACTGACGGGTGCCTCGGGACCTAGCTGATGCACCTCCTAGGCCGCAGGGTGTCTGATTCGATAGAATATCTGGCCGAGCACGCAGTTGTCTCGGGGTACTGTTTCCGCCTGGCGGTTTGCGTATCAGGCAGAATATTCCGAATGGGCGGGTACCAGAAACTTTGGGCCGGCTCCCGTTACGAGCAACGCAGGCTGACAGTTTTCCTCTTCAAGTGCTTTTGCGCTCGAAACGGACGCTGGGTAGAGATTGGAGTTCTTGAATTATATCTAGGTGGAGGTCAGAAATGCCCGTCTCAGCAATTTTTTCTGTCTTGTTTGTATGTTTCCCATTGGGGTAAAAGATCAAATCATATCAAACCAAAAGCATGAACAAAAAAAAAAAAGCGGCCGCAAATCGGTCACCAAGTCGGGAGGGGTTGCCTGGTTGGTTGGCTTGCGTTTGGTGGGAACCCTCCATACACCAAGAAGGCTCTGTGTGGGGAACAGGTGCCGCGCGTGCAGCGGGATCAAGTCTGTGGCGGTGTTGGCCAGTGCGCCACAGCAGGGAACCCCCCTGTGCTCCACTGCCGTATAAAAAGCCAGGAGCGAGAACATGCGCGGAGGAGATCACGACGGATGGAGCACATATCCACCATGTTTTTTCTGCAAGGCCCGCGACGGCCGCTGTTTCTCGGCTACAGTGCCCGGGCCGGCCGTCTGCTGGCCTCGGGGCGCTATTGCAGCACAAAGGCGGCTCCGGCCCCGTCGCGGAGCCCGACCAAGGCCAAGAGCGGCCACAAGGACCGCCCAGCCAGGACCCGGTTTGCCCCGTCTCCTACGGGCTTCCTCCACATGGGATCACTGCGCACAGCCCTGTTCAACTATCTCCTGGCCAGATCGACAGGCGGTCAGTTCCTGCTGCGGCTTGAGGACACCGATCGTGTAACCGCTCCCGGCCACAGCCGCCCGGCGCTGGCGGGCTCTCGCTGACAGTTGGATTTCTTTGGTTGCTCCACGCAGACGAGGATCGTGCCTGATGCCGAGAAGCGGCTATACGAGGACTTGAAATGGGCCGGATTGCACTGGGACGAAGGCAAGGCTCCTCCCCTTCCCCCAGCTGGCGGCCGAGACTGACTCTGCTCGCCTGTCCCCAAGGCCCGGATATCGGGGGACCCAAGGGCCCGTACAGGCAGGTATGCGCACCGGATGCCATGCTTGGGACAGCCTAGGCAAGGGTCATGTATGTGATTAGCCGGAACAGCCGGTGGCTCTCCGGCATTGCTGACCCATTCTCTCTACGGCGCGGCCGCAGTCTGAGCGTCTACACCACTACCGAACATACGCGCAGGAGCTGCTAGATAAGGGCAGGGCGTACCGATGCTTTTGTAACAAGGACGAGCTCGCAGCCTCGCAGCTGGGCTTCCAGGCCGACATGGGACACACCGGGCGGTACCCCGGCACCTGCCTCGCCGTCACGCCCGGCGAGTCCGAGGAGCGTGCAGCACGGGGCGAGCCCCACGTGATCCGGTTCAAGAGTTCCAGCAAACCCGTCTCAGTCCCGGACATTGTTTACCGCGGCTTCAAGAAGCGTCAGGCCGAGGACGACTTTATCATAATCAAGAGTGACGGGTACCCGACCTACCACTTCGCCAACGTTGTCGATGATCACCTCATGGATATCACGCACGTGATACGCGGCGCTGTGAGTCGGAATCCCTTTACTTTTTTTTTCTTCTTCTCGGACCTTTGGCTACGCTGCTGTGCGGTCATACACTCCCACCTACCGCCGCTAACCTTGGCCTCGTAGGAATGGCTGGTGTCAACTCCGATGCACTGCGATCTCTACGCCGCTCTCGGCTGGAAAGAGCCGGTCTTTGCGCACGTCGGGCTGCTTGTCAACGCAGAGCGCCAGAAACTGAGCAAGCGCAACGCGGACATCCACATCTCATCTTACCAGGAGAAGCACTTCCTCCCCGAGGCTCTGCTGAACTTTGTTGCGTCTCTCGGCTGGCGCGCCCCTTCCAAGAAAGGCATCCTGACCCTGCCGCAGCTAGTCGAATGTGTATGTCTTTTAGTCGGCGCGAGGAGTTTCCAAGATATCATGCCTCTCTTGTTGCTGACACAGGGGACAACACCGATATAGTTCAACTTGAAATTCACCAAAGGCGATATAGTCACGGAGCTGGACAAACTCCAGTTCTACCAGCGCAAGCATCTCGACCGGCTGCTGGTCGAAGATATTGCCGACTCCCGGCCTTCTCCGAGCTTAGAGCCGATTTTGAGAGCGGTGGCGAACGATATCCAGGCTCTCGAGGCCAGCCGGACCAGTAGCACTTCGGAGTTTCCAAATCCCCCAAGCCCGGCACTTATGGATGTGTCATCCCTCGGCGAACTGCACCCCGCCTTAAGGACAGATCTCGAGGGTGACGGAGGACGGCAACAGTACGTGTTCGCAGCCCTGAGGCCCCTGAGGAATAAGGTCTGGCCGCTCAAGGGCCTGGTCACGGACAACAGGTACGTCTTTTGGCGCCCGAGCCGCGCTCGTCTGCTCGAGACGCTGGGCCGGTTAGAAGAAGCTGTGGGAGATGTCGTCGTCGACGGCTCGGCCGGTGGGATCCGCGGGGCTCTCGTCTCGGCGCGGCGGATCCTGGAGGCTCTGTCCGAAGATTCTTGGACGGCCGTCTATATCAGCCACACCATCGGGGCCGTGAACGCTTCTGTCATCTGCCGTGACCGCGAGACGGGAAAACCGATCCCCCACGCGGCGTTCAGACTGTGGAGATGGGCCATGGCCGCATCAGACCCGGGACCACCGGCTTACGCTCTCCTCGAGCTGATGGGCCGGCGCGAGACGCTCGCGCGGTTGGATGTGGCGATCGAGGTCCTGGGGTAGGGTGGCTCGACTTGGTCAATGGTTGCTTGGGCAGGTTGAGTCGTTTCAAGTTATCCTGGGTGGTCGTCTTTAGTGACCCCGTCTGTGTTGTTCCATGTCATGATATTGTATCGTTACTCTACTGCTGCTCAGCGGGAACGGCCTGTCGTCACCCTCCCGGAGCGATGCAGTCCTCCATTCAAGCCGATACAACCCCTTGTGGCCCTCGTTCAGTACCAACCGGGCGAGGACAAGCTGTCCCTCTTGTCCTCGTGTCTACGTGTCTATGTGTCTCAAGAAGAGGCACTTGCCATGCCCGGACTTTGAGCAAATCCCTTGAAACTGGCCCACGTCCGTGGCCTCGATAAAGCAGCCCGGCCATATAGGCGTACCATAAGTCTTTTAGACCCCAGCGCCGATAATGGGGGAGCAGCCGGAAGCGTCTGCACTTAGAGACTGAGTAATATGTTTCCCTCATGCCGTAGCAGAGGGTGGATCTGTGCGCGGGTTGAAAACCTTGGCCTTGATCTCGCCCGCCATGAGGGCCGACTTCTCCTTCGCCGTGACCTGGTTGCTATCCTGCGCCAGCTTCTCCACCGTCTGCTCGAGCGCCTTGCCAGGCCCCGACGACGGTGTGTATCCGAGTGAAGGGCCAGAGCGCCCCGTTCGCTGCATCAGCGCGACGGCCTCCTTGATCTTGCTGCCCAGGTCCAGCATCTGCTTGTTTCCGTAGTCCCGGTTCGTGAGCAGGGGGCTCTGGGACAGCGTCTGGACCCAGTACTTGTTCCACAGCAGGTCGAGGAGGTGGGCGTCCAGGGTGCTCTTGAAGTGCTCCGTGCCGAGCGAGTAGTAGCGGCTGGCGTGCGCGCCAAAGTCCTCGGCCTTGGCCAGAGGCACGGTCTGATAGCCGTCCGAGGTGGTGTTGCCGCCGCCGCCTTCCTCGGGAGGCTTGTAATTTTCCGGGTACGTCCGAAAGGCACCGATCTCGACCTTCCCGGCGCTGATGGTGCGGTCCGGGTCGATGACGACGGCGACAAAGGGCTCGTTGAACTGTTGCTGCATCTGCTGGGTGCCGACGTCGATGCCCGAGAGCCAGCAGCCGTAGCCCGGGTGGCTGTGGTACCAGCCGACGATGTTCTCCATCCTCCCTTGCTCGCGCGACAAGCGCAGGTACTCGACGAGGTACTCGTTCGCCTCGTCCTGGGCGTTCACGCGCGTCTCGGTGCCCTCGACGGGGAGCCTGAAGGCGTCGGTTACGACAAAGGTGGTGCCGTCGACGTAGCCCTGCATGACGCCCATGACCTCGAGCGAGCCGCCCGAGCGCGCGTGCATGACCATCTTGATCAGGGCCACGGCGCTGATGCGGACCGACTTGAAGTAGTTGGGGTCCTTAGCCCAGGGCTTCCTGTCCTGGAGTTCCTTCTGGGCATCGGTGTTGTAGTTGTAAAGCGCATCGCGGGCGGGGTCGATCAGCCTGACGTTATTGTCGAGCTCTAGGCCGAGTTAGCGGGAGGAGATGCTTTGGGTTGAGGGGAAGACGGGAAGGGATAGTGTTACGAACCCCACGATTTCAGAGCTACATCCATCTTGGCCGCCGGATGAGGCTGCGTTCCGGGCGGGAGGAGCGTTGTTGAGCTGGGCAAAGGCGACCTCCGCGATTGTAGTTACGAGAGGCGGCCGCCCCAAGAGCTTGTAGTATCTCAGGTCGCAACCCTGATCTTTGGCCGGCGTGGGTGGTGGTGGGCACGTCGTGGACAAGCGCGTGTCCGCCCTTCCAGCTGGTGCTATTTCGTCCAGGTGGTATCAAAGCTGGCGGAATCGTGAGCGCCCGACCGTGTTCGTTGGTCGACTGCTGGCGGCGGCACTGCAAAAAAGACGGCAGCGGCCGAAGCTACGAGGGAGCTTGGGTGCGAGAGCGCGGAGGCGGGGCAGAGTGGGTCACTGAAGCAGGCAGTAAGAGCCCCGAGGTGGATCTTCCGGCTGTCGCCCGCGTGGGGGCCAGGACAGGCCCGCCTGTATGTACCTTGTACTTAACCCCTATGTAGTGTGAGACATAAACCCTATAAGCCGGGCAGAGGCGCTAACAAACTTGTCAGAAGTCACTGGAGCAAACGGCCACGCGTGGTCAAGTATCCGCTGTTAGAAAGTCAAAAGAGGCTATGGATGTATATACATATAGTATTACCCCGACGATCCAGGAGCCGGCACCTTCAAGCCCTTGACGCTGTCCCAGACGCTCTGGCTCACCCGGGCCGGGATCTTGCGCCCACGCAGCCTCTGGTCGATAAGCCACGTGCCAACGACGAACTCCTCCTTGGACAACATGCCGCGTCGCTCAAGGTCAACCAGGTCCCAGACCTCGGCCAGCTCGTCGAACGGGAGGCGACTGCGGCCCCAGAGGTCTCGCACCACCACGTTGGCTACCGAGTCCTGAGCCGGGCCGCTGCCGTCTTTGCCTTGCTGCGGCGCTGCTAGCAGCAGCCCGCGGTTGCTGGCCCAGAGCCCCGCGTACCTCCGCCGCTCGGCTGCCGTGAGCTGATCCCGCCACCGCCGGCGCGAGCCTTCGTGGTGGACGTGCTTCTTTCCTAGAGAGCTTCGTTTGCGGTAGCGCTCATGGTTCCGCCGTGCCTCCTCGTCGTCGGATTTGACATGGGCCGATCGCAGAGTCTGCAGCATGCCCGAGCGCTTCGGCGGTGATTTGCTATAACTGCGCGCCAGGTCCGCGCCGGACATACGAGACGGTGGCTGCAGCTCACCGCGCTGCTTTCGCCGGGGCACCGGTATTGGGGGCGGGCCCTGGCTCTCCCCAGAAGCTGGCTGGCAACGTGCCGAGGCGAGGTTGCTAGCGACAATGGCGTTGGTGAGGGAGTCGAGAGCCAGGCCGGACCCGTTGTGATTCATAGCACGACTGTGCGGCGGGGCAGCCGCTGCCTGTCGCTGCCTGGGGGCCGGCGGCCGTGGAGGTGGTGTTTTCGGTCGCGAACGGCCCGCCGCCCCCGGCCCTGTGCGGTTATGCGCCGCCGGTGGGGACGGGACAGGGCCGCTGCGGCCAGATGACGTTGTGAAAAAGGTATCGTCGGACGACCCCGAACCAGCCCTGGCTCGCGCCGGTGTTCTGATAGTACCTGGTCCATCGACATCTCGACCGAGCAATGCAGTCCGCCCCGGTCGGTCAGATACCGCGACGTCGCGGCGCGTCGAAGCCTTCTGCGTAGCAGAGGGCTCATGCGCCGTCGGCTGACATACCGAGGCCGGGCGTGGGCGGGGAGGTGGTGGCGTTGGCCTTGTCTGCTGCGCTCGATCATCGCTCACGTGGGCTGGCCGAGAGGTCAGCCGACTGTCGGCCACGGTGGCAGTGCGGGACGCCGGCGTCGGCGTCTTTTCCTGACCATTTCCCCGCCCTCTATCATCGTCGCGGCCATAATCGGGATCAGCAGTCGAAGAATCAACCGACGCTTTCGTCCTGATGCTCTCGGGTCTCGGCTTTGGTCCGGGTTTGGGTTTGAGCGGTTTTTCGGCGGGCGTGCCCTGTGCCTGCATCTCTTCCGAGGCATTGCGCCGCCCCCCACCTTCTGGGCGTGTCCGGGATTTTGGACGTTCGGGAGGTGGGCTCTTGACAGGATCGGTGTCTTCCCGTCCACGCCACGTGGAGTCCGGGGTAGGAAATAGAGCCTCATGGGGTGAGGCCAGATCCTTGACGGAACGGTCTCCGCTAGCGTTGGAGGTATAGATCCTGTCGCGGTCGGGGTAGAGCCGGAGGCTGGTGGGAGGGGACGCGGCGTTGGGTGTCCCGGCGCGAGGTCCTTGGGGTGTGGCCGAGCTCCTGCCGGCTCGCTGCCTGTTCGGACTAGGACTAGTGGAGCGACTGGCAGCAAGCGTGGCGGCTATGAAGGAGGCCGAGCGCGTGTCGTGGCCGGACCTCGCATCGGACGGCCGGAGGTGAGAACCCGACTGTGGGCTTGGCTGCAGCTGGGAGAGCTGGTGGGAAAGAGCGTGGTGTTCGAGGTGGAAGGCGGAGCGATCGGACGTGGTGCTACCGCCGGTCGCGTGCCTGCTGAGGCCGTTCTGCGGGGTGGACGCCGAGGCGGCCGAGGTGGCAGCGACCAGGGCGCCGCTCGTGGTAGTGGAGGGCGGCTGCGACGGCGCAGACCTCGCGGCGCGGTTCTGGAAGGCGAGCGAAGCGCCTCTGAGGGCGGCGCTTTGAGGCCCGCCGGCCGGCGCCGACGAGACTTGGGCCAGCCGTGAGCCCTGAGACGTCATTTGGGCCGGCCGCCCTGGTTAGGCGCCTGCCTGCCACCTACCTAGGCACCCGGGGGGAGGGAGGGCAGCCTGGCTGTCGGTAAAAGAGGCGTCCTCGTGCTCGACGTCTCGAGAGCTTTGGCGCGCGTGAACTGGTCCAGCTTCTCGACGTCGGTGGCGTAAACGGTTCCAGGACACAGGAGGCGACATGACTCGCTCGCTGGGCAATTAACAGCTAATGATGGAATTGGTCCTACCGCAGGGATCAGCCAAAGTATGGTGCTGCCCAGACATGCATGTTGGGCGACAAAAACTTATAGCTGAGAAAACCTTGGGGTGAGGGCTGACTGCCCAGCGGTCAGGGCGTTTGCAGTGGGCTGTCTGACAGGGCTGGTTCGGTGCCTGGGGTTGTTGTCGAATGACCAGGTGCGGCTGGGTCACGCAGCCTCACTCCAGCCCCTAACGCGCTGCGGGAAGTGGGGGCTGCCTCCGGAAGCGTCGCCCCCTGACGCTGACAGCCTGCCTGCCGCCACGTCAGGTGGTGCTGCAATGCGAAAGAACCTCAAATCTAGAACAGCATCGGATTTGACTACCAGTCCTTATTGCGTTTGGATTGCTTGGCATCTAATTACCGCCGAGAACAGATGTGTTGGCATCCACCCCCTAGTATGCGAGCGCCGACACCTTGCAAGGCAAGCAAAAATACTTCGGGAGGTTGGAGGTATCCATCCGACGATACAAATGCCGAACACAGGACGGCGAATAAGAGGCGGGGTCGGAAAGAAAAACACCAGTGCAACGGAGCGCGGGCATTCAAGACGAGAATCAAGGTGGAAGGGAAGCAAACCCCCGTAATTGGCACCGAGACGCCTGTGTGATGCGCATGGCACCCCCTCCTATATCCATTCCATCCCAGAGTTTCCAAAGACCCGTAAAGGAAAGAAGGGGAAGACGAGGAGACGAGAGAAGAGAGTGTGAGAGACAGGGATTGTCAGCAAGGAGATGTTGCAAAGCCCGTAAACAGGGAGACAAACGGGCGACTGTTCATCAGGGCATGTCATCCTCCAATATTCGTCTTGGGTAAGGCGCGGGTGCCAATGATGGAAAGGACGGAAAAAGAAAGAAAGAAGAAAACCGCCATAGGAAAGGACAAAGAAAAACAATAAAGACGACGTTCCTAACACACCAGGACGCCATAGCTCAGATGTTAAATACAGACAAGAATCGAACAAAATGGAGCCACCATACCAAAGGAGTAATATGGCGGGATAGCTATCAACACCGAGAGCAGCCGGGGTCTCTGAGGGACTGGCCGCCAAGGGGAAGCTGGAATAAAAAAAAGCTAGGAAAGAAAGTAGTAGACGAAAACGGACAGAAAAAAGGTAGATAGGCGCGGTAATGCCAAGTATTGTGGGGGTTGTTTCTTTTTGTTTCTTTGTAGGTATTCGGCGGAGGACAGCGCAAATAGGACGTCACACACATGCAGGCATCAAGCTTCGTCATAAACCTTTCAGAAGGCATCCTCGTCCGTCCAGTCGCTGCCAGACGCGATGCGGTTTCCGTCGGCGTCGATCATGGCCAGCCCCGCGTGGGCGACCGCCGTCGGAGGCACTCCGCGTGGTCGCTTGGACTGGCTCGCCTGCGGGCGGTGGTGGTAGCCGGCTCCGGCGTCTGGGTCCATGCGCTTGCTCCTGGCCGCTCGTAGCCTGGCGCAGTACGCCTCCGACTCGTCCTCTTCGGGCTCCGAGTTGTCGTCGTACGTCTCCCAGTTCTCGGAGCCCGAGACTGCCGTCGACGTGTTGGAGATGTGCCTCGCGGGGCCGCCGCCCTGGTGTGTTGCGTAGCCCGACTGCGCGTAGCGGTCGACGTGGCGCGACGCGTGCAGCATCTCCTGGCGCGAGCCCGGGCGCGCGTACGAGTTCTCGTACATGTGCAGTGCCTGCTGCTGCTGCCTGCCGTCGTCGTACACGTCGTCCGGGTCGACCTGTCTCAGATTCACACTGGCCTGCAGCTGCTGGTTGTCGCGGCTGCGGTTATCCGCCGGCGCGTCCAGACCTGCCTCGGGTACCGCCACGAGGTCGCGCATTTTTGGCGGCGGCGCACGCATGAGAAGGGGCGGGTTGCGGAAAGCATCTCCACCGCTCCTGGACTCTGGCCGCGGCCGCTCGGGGGAGTTGTTTCCGTGCTTCAGGTTCGACAGAGGCACCCGTGCAGGGATACGCGACGGGCTGCCCTTGGAGCTTGCCGATGCTGTTGTCGTTGCAGATGGCGCTTGCATCTGCTGTAGCTGGGGTGGGGCACGGCGTAATGTGCCGGTAGGGGTCTTGGCCGCGGCCGAGTGCGACCTTGCCGGTGCCTGTACTGGCGCGGTCGTGGACTTGGTCGCGCTACTGTGCGCCCTGGCGGGAGGAGCAGCTCGGCCGGCGGCCGTCGTGGGGCGAGCTGCCGACGCCGCGGCAGGGGCCAGGGCTCCTGGCGTCTTTGCCCGGGGCCCTGGGACGACGGGACCGGCGGGACGTGGCTCTGAGGCGTCGATGACGTCGAGATACCTCTCGCCGTGGACGAGGAAGTCGCGTCCCCACTCCTCCTCCCAGCTCTCGAGCGCCTTGCGGAGATCGGCCGCTACCTTGGGCAGCTCTTTGGCTATGCGCTTGCGCATCTTCTCCTCGCGCAGCAGCTTGCCCGGGTCTCGCTTCTCGCCCTTCTGGCCCCTCATCATGAGGCGCGAGGCATCCTGGCTGGATGCGGCCAGATCGTCACGTTCGTGGACCAGCGTGCGGTGGCGGTCGACCATGGCCAGCATCGGGGCGCGCTGTTCGTGAAGGACCTCCAACCTCGCAATCTCGCGCTCGTGGGCCTCGAGCAAGGCGTCGCTGTAGACGTCGGAGAAGGCGGGGGTGAACTCGAGCATCTCGTCTTCTGACAGGAACAGGGCATCCCAGAGCTCCTGCAGCTTGAACCGGGCATCCTCGACAAACAAGTGCAGGTTCTGACGCTTGAGCTCCGACAGACGGCCCAGCTCGTCCTCGAACTCATTGATCTGGCGGACGCCGCAGCCGCGGTTGGCGTTGAGGAACTTCTTACGCTCAGGCTCCTCGATGCCGAGCTTCTCCCACAGTGTCTCCACGGCTCCCTTGAGGTCCCTCAGGCGCTTCTCGCGGTTCTTCTTCTCGTCCGCCAGCCGGTCAAGTTTCGCCCGCAGCTGCGCAATGTCCTCTTCGTGGAGGCCCAACTGCTCGGGGGCGTCACGGTAGTACTTGACGATGGCTCCGTCCGTCTGCGCCTGCGGCGTGCCCAGCTCGGCCCACAGCTGGATGATGTTTTCGCAGACCGCCTTGACGGTACCTACACGGCGTGTGTACTCCTCGTACACGCGAGTAAACTCGTCATCGAGCTTGTTCACGTATGACGGAGACAGACTGAAGTCGAGGGGCAGCGACTGGTTCGGCCCCGTGGGCGGCAGCGATAGCTTGACGAAGCTGGGCTCTAGGTGTGACGAGTACGATTCGAGAGCCTGGACAAGCTCTGCGTATTTTCGAGGGCTGTCAGTGCCATGTTCGCGCCTATCATCCAACGTTTGCCGGGGCTAGAGGGCCTGGCTCTGCACTCACTCTTGACCTGTTCGAATCGGTCTCTGTGCAGTTTGCTGACATGCTGGTGCTTCTCCTTCAGGACCTGCAGGCAGCGCGTGAGCGGGAAGGTGATTTTCAGGCCATCATCTTCATCCCCGCGTGGCTTGGCATCGTCCAGAGAGCCTTCCATTTTGCGGATAGCCGATATGATATTCTGTGCCTCCTCGACCATGATCTTCTTCTCGCCCGACACCGCGCGCACTTGCTTTTGCAGGGTTTCTGACAGTGCCGCAAACAGCTGTGACGAAGGGTTTATTACTCGTTAGCATGCGCAAGACCACCAGCGACAACGTAGCGCAACGAGGGATGGCACAGGACGGGATAGTTGCGAAGCGCACCTCGGTCTCTCTGTCTTCTCGCTCATGGCTGGGGACCCCAATCTCGTCAAAGAGCCCGTGAAGCTGTCCGATGATAGTGTTCACCTGGTGCGAGAGGTAGCTGGCGTCCATGTTTGCCCCTCTCCTCCTCGTACTGGCGTCTTCCTCCATTGTTATCTGTAACCCCGCGCGCCGGCAGGTGCGGGTCCGAGGCGAGCAGATGAGTAGAGCGCACACAGGGGCGCGTGAACGTAGAACCGGCAATACAGACGGGATCGGTCTCTGCTGCGAAAGGTAGGTAGATAGATAGCTAAACGAGTGGCGGGTACCTCGAGCTAAGGTTCGACAGATGGACAAGGTCGGGGGCTATGTATTAAAGTGTTGTGACTCAGCGAGGCAGGCTCGTCGATGGTCGAGTTTGTTACAACCAGCACGCTGGCAATGCCAGGAGGACGGACGAGCGAGACGGAGAGAGGTGTTGCATCTCATGTACGAGACAGATGCTCATGCGAGGAACCAGATGCTCCGGTGGTGGTGGTGTTGATGCGGGCGGCGCCTCGTTCAAAAGGGTTGCATGCAGCTGTGTCTTGCGTGCAACTCTAGGTTTCAATTTGTCGAGGCCCGCGACGGACGAGGGCTGCATGACGGGGCCTGTTTTCTTTTCCCGTGCCAGATGGTTTCCGCAGTAACGCCTGCGGCCGGCTCCGCCGCTAGGCTGCTTTTGTGCTTTAACTTGAAACGCGGCGCAAGAAACATGGCTGGCCCCACTAGACTTTCGAGAGCTTGGATGGCTTCTTATTGCACGACGAAGCCGATGGATACCTGATTTTCCATTTTCGTGCATGAACCCAGGCGCCGTCACTTTGACCTGTGGGCCGCTCGAACAAAACAATGGACAAGGCCCCTCGTCAGATCCGCCCGGTCCGTCTCCTGCAGGGCCGTTTTCTCGAATCAACAAAGCGACAGGCAGAGAGGTGGCCGACTACAGCCAGGCGCAGACGACCTAGCACTGCTTGCTTTACGGTGAAGGGCGGCGCGCAGTTGACTGGCAGTCAAGTCTCCGGGGGAGGTTTCTACCACACAAACCGCCAACCGTCCAGGTGAGCCACCCACTCACCGAGACCACCGCCTGCATGCATGCCTGTCTGCGCAGGAGGGGATGGGAAGTGAAGACAGAAACCCACTCGCTCTCAGGCCAGGCAGGCCAGACGAGACCGAGGAGGCCGTGGAGGGGAACAGGCCCACATAGCCTTAGATCCCGAGCGCCCACATTACGTGCAGAACATGCACATATGTAGCAACGACGCGCTCGGTTTGCGTGGGCTGTGGTTAGCAGCAACGTACAGTCGGTAAGCGACGGATCCAGCTGCGTTGGAGCTGCTGCGGGCTGGCTCGGCTCCATGCAGGCCCGCTAGGCCCGCGACAATTGGCCCACGATTACCCGGGCGGCCTGGAGGTGATGTGCCTTTCTTTTGCCGAGGCTGGGCGTGTGCGCTGGGCTTGCAAACGGCTCTTCGTCTCGCGGGACACTTGGACAGTGTGGAGGAGACGACCGAGCCGGACCCCGCTCCCATTTTTCCTCCATTTTCCTGGGGAAAAGACAAGTGAGCCGACGGTTCGCGTGATTTTCAAGAGGGTGCCGCCACTCTGGTTGGAGGGTGTGGAGCCTTGATGCCCGGCAGCTCACAGCCGACCAGCCGACGAGGGCACAGCTTTTGCCGCCACTTTTGGCCATGCACGTCGTCGTAATGGATGTGCAAGCAGGTGGGTAGTAGGGAGCTTGCAACATGGGCGCGGCATGGGGATTTTTCCAACTGCGTCAATGCTCGCTCTCCGTCGGGGGCCTCGAGTCTCATCGTCGCCGCACCGCCGTCACTGAAGCTCCAGCACGACCCCTGCACCGTAGCCCCTTTACGGCGCGCGCTCTCGCCCCAGCCGAGCCTCGGCCCGCCATTTCCACGCTCCCGCAACTCTCCGAGAGGATCTGAAATTATCATCAGCCGCTCACTCCAGAGAACGCTAGCAGCAAAACACACAAACTACAACAGCCAGCCATGACTTCCAAAGCCGAGATATCATCGCTGCCCACGGGCGAGCCGGTTCCCGCCTCGACGCCGCCGGTGCCGGCACCCAAGGGGTCTCCCGTCCCCATTACTGCCCTCCTGGCCGCCGCTCCCGCCAACCTAGACGCCTTTCTCGCCCACCTCCACAGGTGCCTGCAGACACCCTCGGGCGTAGACGTAAGACAATTCCGCTGCCCCAGCGCTCGGCAGTCCGGCTTGCTGACCTCGTGGACCCGACTCGGGCCAGTGCGTCCTCCAATTAGTCTGCTACGGCTCGCGCCTCTCGGCCGCCATCCTCACGGCGCTGTCTCAAAACGCACTCCGCCGCTCCTCCCGCGAGCTGGTCGCCCTCGCCTTCGCCCTCCCTCCACGCACCGCCGTCCTCTTCGCCTCGGCCGGCCCTGCCGTCCCGGCGACGGCCACGTCGGCCCGGGCCCTGCTCCTCGCCCAGCGCCTCAAGGCCCTCTCGGGCATCCTGAGCGAGGCCCGCGTCATAACCCGCCTCTGGGGTCTGCTCGGCATGTACTTTTGGGCCCGCCGCCTGGTCGTGGGCCTTGTTAGCGCCCGGCGCAAGACCGCCGAGGCCGACAATGACGGTGACGCCGCTGCTGCTGCCTCCCCGCCCGCGCCCTCGGCCGCCGCCGCCGCCCTGGGCTGGATCCAGCTGGCGTCGTGCATCGTGTTCCAGGCGCTTGAGAACGGCGCGTACCTGTCGTCCAAGGGCGTCATGTCCTGGGAACCGGCCAAACAGGGCAGTGCCATGCGCTGGAGCTCGCGCTTCTGGGGCGTCTTCGTCGGCATCGAGCTCGGCAAGCTCGCCTTCGAGGCCACTCAGGACGGCTCCCGCACCCGCGCCCCGGACTGGAGGAAGAGCGTGGCCCGCTACATGGCCTGGTCGCCGCTGATCGCCAATTGGAGCTCCGAGAAGGGCTTCCTTGGCGAAATGGGTATCGGCCTGCTGGCCTGCGTGCCCAGCGTCATCCAGATGAACGATCTGTGGAAATCCACGGCAGCGACCGCTTAATTTATGTGGTCATTGTCTGTTTATCTGCGACATTTTTCTTTTCTTTTATTCTCATTTTTTTTTACTTGCGCGTTCCACGGAGTCTCGTCGTTCATACTAGTTTGATTTTGCACGCATAGACTTGGCATCAAATATCGCGCACATGATTCTTCAACTGGTTTTTTTACACTAAGTTTACGTATTTATTGTGTTATTTTGTTCGTGTTCGGAAATCCCTTGTTTCGTCCATTTCCCCATATCCCGATTTGTTCCCCTGATCCCCTTCGTCGTCGTGTCTGGGGGTATTGCTCGGTTTTGGTCCCCCGATTGTTTTTGGGACCATGCGCGGCGTGCGAGTCTCTCAGAAAATACATTAAACAGAAACGGAGGCTTGTCTCCGGGCACATCTGCAATCTCCAAGGCGGGTTGCAGGAAAGCCGTATTATCTCTTCGCCCGTTGATGGCGGTGACGCAGGAGCCGGAACCAGAGCCCGACTTTTGTCCCTCCTGGGAACTCCAAAAGCCGCCATCGCTTTCAGAGCAAGACCCCCTCCATAATGAACAGGCCGACAGCGGACGCCCATGCAAGGACCGCTGTTGGGCCGGTTGGTAGCGCGCGTTGCGCCCCGCCCACCACAACGGGGTCGAATGGGCTTCCGCCACCTCTGTCGCCACCCCGGCCTGGAGACTGTGGAGGCGCCGTCGCCGTCTCCTCTGGTCCCTGTGTGCGTGTTGATGCAGGAGTTTCTGTCGGTCTCGGTGTGTCGGGACCCCTGTTCCCTGTAGACTCGCTCGACGGCGGCGCCGGTACGACTGGTGGCATCGGCACAGGCACAGGCGTGAGACTCGGTGGAGCTCTGGACGTCTGTGCAGACGTCGACGATGTTGGTGGTGGCGGTGGCGGTAGTCTGCGTGATGAGGTGGAAGCAGGGGGTGGCAATGGCGGTCTTGATGGTGATGGGGTCAGGGTTGTGGTTGTCCTGGTCGTCCGTGGCGGCGGCTCCAGGCCCCGGCCGCACAGGGTGTCGACGAGCGAGCCCTGCAGGGCGGCGCGGAGGACCGAGCCGGCGGGGACGGATGCGTCGCTGCACACGACCTGGAGGGTGGTCTGCACGACCCTCAGCGAGTGCACGCAGCTCGAGGCGCAACCCCTCCCGGCGGTAAAGTCGGTCTGGGAGCAGCCGGAGAGGGGGCTTGTGTTGTAGACCAGGATGCAGCCGAGCGGCACCGTCGCGGTCGCTATCGACTGGAAGTCGGAGAGGGTGAGCGCCGAGACGGACGAGGCCATGAGGAGAACGGCTTGGGCGAGCAGGGTGGACGGCCTGGTTGAACATGCTGTTTTTCGCGCCATTCCGTAAGCCAGGCACGCAGGCAGGCAGTTCGCTCGGAGTAGACGGGCGGCGGTGGAGAACAGCTGCGTGGTCCGCCCGCGCCTCGAGGCTTGCCGGGTCGAGCCTGGTTCGTCCGTCTCCTCTCCTGTTCGCGTCGGTGTTCGTCCTTCCTCGTCCGTGCCTGGGTGTCGAATTATATGTTTTCCTTTCTAGTTTCGTTCGCTTCGCGTGACTCCCGGCTAGTAGGTAGGTCGGTAGGCAGATGTGTAGAATGCACTCCTCTTTTTTCCCTTCTTTCTTTTGTGGCAATGCTGATAATTCCAAAAGCGACTTTCTCGGCGCTGGCGGGTCGTCGGAAGCCCAAAACAGGTTGAATCGGCGTGGTTTGTGTGAAGATGGAAGACCGAAAGCTAGAGCTCACCAGCACGACTAGGGATGGCACCACCCAGGAACGAGGTGCAGCGACTACCTATAAGCTAGGGGGGAAGCAAACCGACGTCAGGTTCGCGTGACAGGGCAGGGGCCCGTCACCGGGGAAGTACCTAGCTGATCACCTCATAAGGCCGGGCCATGGCCATGGGCTGCGCACGGAAGGCAGTGTGGACAGGTGGGATGCCTGACTGGTAGGTGCCCACCAGCCGATCGTCGGAAAGGGCGGGCCTAACCGTGCTTGACACTTGCTCGAGTGGATGCGGTTGGCCCTCGGCTGGCCATCATCATCCTGGGCGGCTGGCGGGTCGAGGGAACGCCGGCCCAGGACCCTGGTACAAGCAGGGGAGGCCCAAACGTGAGCTGTGTCAGATCTTCAGCTTAAAGTCTGTGTGGTTGCTGGAGGACAGTCCTCCCGAAGCTCGGCTGTGATGAGGACAACCTCGAAAGAGAAAAAGAAATGACCAGTCGCAGAGCAGGAATCAAAAGCAACTGGGCAATGGGAAGAAAGCAAAAATCGAGGGAGTCATGGGGCACGGAATGCCAGCGCAGGGGATTTTTCTCTCACAGCACAAACATATACTACGGGCAGACATGGCCACCAGGTCGAAATGGTAGCACCTGCCTCATGGACTACCTACCTACCTTAGGTACCTGCCTCAGCCTTCCACTTGATGTCGACATTCACCGGCATTGATGCTTGGGCCCTGCCACGTGTGGACGGAAATGCGGTTCCGGCATTTCGATTGCCCACTTGCCCATATTCTTTGACGATCAGACGCGGATAAACAGTGAACTAGGTGAGCGTGTGTCGAAAATGAACATCTTACCTACCCAGAAGAACATAAAGAAAAAGAAGCGGGAGAAAAGGCCCATCCTGCCATTCAGCCAGCAACAAAATCCATCAGGCAGCATCCTTCAATTGACTCCCGACACAGCGGACTCGCCACCACAGCTGAAGGAGCCTGGCATGGATGTTTCAAAGGCGCGCCCGGAGCCAACCATGGAAGGCGTGGCTGATTAAGGCTGGCTGTGGATTGACCTGTATTCGCTGGTGGTGGATTCGAATGCAACCGTGCTGTGGTTCATTGTTCGTCAAGGTTGCTCAAAACGGCCCAACGGGCACACGGGGTGGCCTGGTGGCCTCCATCCTCCCCGCCTGCCAGCAGATCAACAGCGTGGCGATCCACTGCAGCCCGCTTGAAACATAGCGTCTGGTTTCAGGGGCAGGGATACCACGGGGCTCCAACCGCCGCCAGAGGCACCGTTGCGACCTGGAGGCGAATCTACGTACGGTAAACGACTACCACCCACCCGCTCAGACGACTAGCCTGCGGGCAGTTCGACTGGCCGTTTCGCCGCGCGCGGCTCTGCGTCCAATTTGATTGATCGTCTGAGTGGTCATTTTGATGCCATGAGGGCTGTTGCCGCCATCCGCTGTTGATTGTTACGATGTAATATCGATCGTATATTTCTGTGTTTGAGCCTTCTACCAAGGCCGCGTCTTCTTCGTCACAGAAGCGATGACGAAATCGAAAATACGGCTCGAAAGGGAAATGTTTGACAGAGAGAAAGGAAGGGTAATGGAAAAATGAATCCAGTCATCCCGACACCCGACGTCTGCGTTGGCTGGGACAATACAGAAAACGGGCCGAGGTACCACACACAACAAGTACACAGGTACACATATATCCTCCCAAATAACAATAAAGGCACCAACAAGCGCCGTGTTCAAGCATTCTATAAGCATACAGGTCTATCACGATTGTTTCTCTCCGGTTTCTTCTCCGGCAAACTCGTCCCACTCGTCCCAGTCCCGGTCAGACCCGCCCCCGATCTTCCGGCCGATCCAAATACCGACCGCCGTGGTCACACTAGCAAGCAGGAACCATCCTTCAAACCACTGTTATTGCGGAGGATTTAACAAAACGTTAGCACTCGTTGTCAGTGGCAACATGTGTCCGTCCACAGTCTCGGCGTCTATGTGGTGTATAAGAGGATATGGTACAAACGGTCGGGGGAAAAGATGTAGATAGACGGTTGCGTGCTGGTGGGGGAGCGATGGTGTGACCAGATAGACCAAAAGAGCAACAAGGGATAATCACTTACACGGTCGACGAAGCCAGGCTCGAGCGCGCTCTCCAGCACGTCACCCACGGCGCTAGACACCTCCTTAGGGAGACTGCCGCGGAGCAGCAGAGCCGCGCTGATGACGTAGGTCGCTGCCACCTGCCCCACCAGCAGGGCCAGGTTGGCCTGGGCCTGCAGCAGAACCCCTGGGGCCCACTTTGTGAAGAGGTGCAGCGTTTGCAGCACCGAGTTGAGCGACGCCGCCAATATGACACCCGACAGCAGGAACGAGATTTGCCGGGCCCAGGCCAGCTGGTCCAGCTTAGGGTCCCAATGCCGGGCCAGGAGGCCGAGGAAGCGGCTGATGGGATCCGACGACGAGAAGGATGCGCCTGGGTAGTACGCCCGCCGAAGCGTGGCCATGATGGTGGCTAGGATCCTGTAGACACAGTAGAGCGCAAAGATGTACGACGACAGTGCTAGGAGACGCCCGAAAACTGTTCCGTCACGCGCGTGGCTCGCTTGTCTGCTCCGCAGCGCGGCTAAGCCGGACGACAGTCGTGATTCCATTGACTCGAGCCCCGCAATCTCCATCTGCAGCGCCTTGATCTCGCCCGCGTCGCCTCCGCCGCCCATGTTCTTGATCGAACCCACCAGCTTGCCCACCAGCCCGGCAGCCCCGCCGGGCGTGGTTGGCGAGCCGTCTGGCGTACCCGATGCTGCGGCGACCTTGCGCTGCAGCGACCGCAGACGGTGGCGTTTGGCAGCCAGGAGCTCGGCCGTCGCGTCGACCCCGGCCTGTTTCCTCGCAACCATGGCGTCCGTGACCGGACGGCGCCGGTGCGTCCTGCTGTCGGTGAGCAGGTGCCACGGCGAAGAGACGCTGGCAGACCCCGAGAGCAGCGCCATGAGGGATATTCCGATAACGCCGATCCTCTCGAGGCACGCCCGGGACAGGTCTTTGGCGCTCCCGGCCGACAGGTCTGGAAAAACAGACCCTGAACTCCAGCCGAGCCCGCCCCGCGTGCCCATCGAGGCGCCGGTGCTGTCGAAGCTAACCACCTCATCCCGCGCGTAGACGTACGTCTCGTCGGGGGCGGGGACGGCCATGCCCAGCGACCAAAAGACGAAGAGCCAAGCGCCAAAGATGGAGAAGAGCAGGACCCAGGGCATGCGCGGAATGCGGCCCTTGGCTGAGCGCTGGAACGACCATCCCGCACCGGCGATGACGGACTGGAGCTCAAGGAAGGGTATCAACACGATGAGGAGAAACATGAGCGTGGGGACCGTGAAGCGGAGAGCGGTGGCGCGGGCCCCAGGGTCGATCAGGTCCGAGATCTCTGCGAGGATCAGCTGGGCGAGCACGGCCGATAGCCCAATGGTGGCGGCAAAGGTGGCGGCGGCGATGCGGCGGCGCACACTGCGGGCGCCGTGTTCGGCGTGACATTGGCGCAGGGCTGCCGGGGCAGAGGCCGGCAGGATGTGGTCGTGGCCATCGTCGCGCGACCTGTCCTGGACGCGCGACAGGAGCGGGAATACGTGACGCGCGACGAGGAAGCTGACGGCGACGAAGGTGCCGACGAAGGGCGACAGCGACAGGGCCTTTGCGAAGCCTGCGCCCGGAGGTGGGCCGGCCGAGCAGGCGTCGTCGCCACAGCTGATGGCCATGAGATTGTGCAGCTAGCAGCGCCGAGCGCGCGCGTTGAGAGGCCGAGGCGGCTGCCAGGTGCCTGCAATGGAAACCACGAAGCCTTTGTGTTCCAGTGACACGTGACCGGGCGGATCGATGGCTTCCGTGTCGCTCAGAGCTGAGCCCTCGACTACAGCCTCGGAGTCATGACCCGCGCTTGGTCTCCTTGCTGTCCAAATGCGGCGGCCAAGTTCCTCCGATGCCTGCGTTTCTCAGCACCGGACGTGAGCGATCTCGGCTCCGCAATCGGGGGAAAGGATCCCTACCACCGGGATAGGTTAGGAAGGCAGGATCCGAAATGTGCACGGCGGGCAGTTTGTATCCTAGGTCGTCGAGTCGAGGGAGCTGGGTGCGGTCGCATTTACCAATCGAGGTGGTTGAATTGAGTGGGTGCTGGGTGCCGGATTGAGCGTCGAGGCGGCTGGGTACCTGCGTTCCAGGAACCTCGAGGCGCTTAGGTAAGTGCCCCCCCCCCCCCC
>PYSR01000003.1:371030-511631 GCA_003049425.1 Magnaporthiopsis incrustans | reverse complement strand
CCCCCCCACCTAATGCCTGCAGGCTGCATCAGCGGACCCGGGCGACGTCAGCAAAAGCAAATTGAGAAGCGCTTGTTTCACGGTGGGGGATCGGAGCAGGGAAGCAGGCCGAGGGTCCTAGCCTTTTGCTCTAGCCTTACCCGCGTAGTCAGGGAAAGGGGCGCGGCTGAAGCTGGTAGTGAAGCTCTCTGTTTGCAGCTGATTCGAAGGCAAAAAGGAGTCAGCAAGGGCATCCAAGTTTGCCTTTCGGCCGACAAAAGTTCTCGGATGGACCAATGTCAGCTATTTGCCTAAGGATGTGCATTTGCTTTGTAGTATTGTTCATGTGCTATGTGCAAAAGTACGATACTCTTCTGGGAGCAAAACCTGCCGACATAACCCCGGCACATTTCCCAACGCTGATTTCCAGGCATTGGGTTGCAATAGAAAAAAAGAAGAAAAAGAAGAAAATGAACGCTTCCGATCAGGCGACTATCGACTGATCTTCAGCTATGGCGGAGGATCACGTTGGCAGGTATACTGCAGATAGCAAGCATAGGCATGCAATGTAAACACCATCACGCCCCTTTTCCGTCTCAACCGACAGTCTGGCGGCCGTGTCATTTGCTGGCGCTCGCAACGCTAGCGCCGCCGTTCCTATTATCGTCCCGACCATCGCTGCCGTCGTTATCGTCACCATTGCGCTCGCCGGCTCCGCCACCACCCTCATCATCCTCGTCGTCGTCATCGTCTACCGGGTGGTCGCGCAGGGCAGCTGCCTCGGCAACCTCCATCTGGTGCAACTTGGTCTTCTTGATCTTCTGGTCGGGGTCTTTGTTCGCGTTCTGAAGCATCTGATGGCCTGACATGACCTCGAACTCGTCGTCTTCGTCGTCGTCGCCGCTGTCTTCGTCATCGCTACCGCCCAAGGTGGAGGGCGGGGCCGGAACAGAGACGCCAGCAGCGCCGCCGGCCACCCCGCCGTCAGGCGCGTCCGTGAGGTGCAGAGGCGACAGGAGGCTTTGGGACCGTGGGTGCATCCGCGCTTCTAGGTCCATGCCCTTGACGGTCGGATCGAAGGCGCTGGGGAGACCGATGGCGGCAGCCACCCTGTGCGCCTCCTCGTCGCCCGACAGCTTCGCCTCCAGCTCGTACAAGCTGCTGTTCTCGCTGTCTGCCTCGTGCTTACCTCTGTTCGCGGCCAGCATCGACGCATAGCTCTGCCGGTTGGGGTCGTGGATTCGCTTCTCCTTCTTCTTCTTGCGCTTATCAATATCTCTGACCACAACCGTCGGGACGGGCGAGTATTGGAGACAGTATTTTGAAAATGAATTCCTGGTGTTGACGAGGCCTTGGATGCCGCCCAGAGACCGGCCGCGGGTGCCGACGACCAGCATCGAGGGCTGGTAGATGTGAATCTGCAGGATGGGAGAGAGCATGGTCAGCCATTTCCAGTCCGTCCGACGGCCAAATAGAGAACGAGGTGGCACAAGGTGATGGTGGGGGTGGTTCGCGCACCAGCTTCTGGAAGGTCTCGTGTAGCTTGCCGACTGCGTACTCGAGCTTGACACTGATGGCGCAGTCGGGGGGTATCTTAAGCTTTATGCGCTCGACCATGGCCTCAGCTCTGGCCTTGTAGTTCTTGTCGTCGCGGCCGTCCCGCTCCGATACGTGGACGCAGATGACCTCGTCGCCATCCTCGGCATACTCCTCCAGCAGCCATTGCAGTGCATAGTCGGAGTAGGCGTGTTGGTCGACGCCGACCATCATGGTGCGCGACCGCCTCTTCGGCTGGTACCCATCGTGGGAGAGATTGATGGTATACCCCAGAGTGTTGTTCTTAGTCGCCTCGCCAACAGGGATGTTGTCAAACGACACGTGCTGCCGAAACCTGCCCGAGGAACCGCTTTCAGTTAGCACAGCCATCAATCGGGCAGAGCAGGTTGTCTGGTGAGCTCGCAGCTCCTCGGCACGAGCAGGTAGGCGATCGGCGTTTGGGTCTTGAGATCGCGAGATGCGAGAAGTAACGGTGAGAGCCACGAGCCTAGGATTGGGTCTGGTGCCCCGCAGAAAGAAACATCGAAAAGGAAATGGGCTGATTGAAAGGCGGGGGCAGGCTGGAGTGGCGCGAGCCAGGTGTCAGGTTTGTGTGGTGGCACGGCGATGGGGGCAGGGGATGTTAGAATAAAAGGGGGTCAGCCCAAATTCCCTGGCGAACACAGCGCGATGCTCTGGGCAGGCGGTGGAGACCTGGGGTTGGAATCTAGACTCTAAACTGCCGTGGACGCAAGTGCCCACGGTCAATTGATCGCCTGACGATGTAAGAGCGCTCGGGCGGTGCGAGTAAAGGTGGACGCTTGTGCGGTGATGGCATCCCATCGTGTTGCCAGCGCCAGCTTCGGATAGAGTTCAGGTCGTGCGGTAGACGGCAGCGTGGGGGTTGGTGCAACCGGCAGACTTTGCTGAACTTTCTTCCCACGGATCGCCCCAGGAGCAAATGTCTTTGGTGCCGGCCTACCGCTCACCGTCTCCTTCTCGTCCTCTTTCTGCCACCGTGCAAGATGCAAATCGTTGTCGGCCTTGAACTACCAACTTGTTTTGCCGGTCCCCGCCGCGCTTCCCGGTTACCTGGGAGTGCGAAGGTGGGTCGAGCAAGGCTCCTCGCCATGTTGGCATCTCGGAAACACTGGGGTTACCCGCACTAGTGAGTCCAGATCAGCCCCGCTTGGGGCTCCCGAGTGACTTGTCTGCCGTTGCCGACGCAGCCTCGTTGCAACAGACCTCACCGACGCTAGTGACTGGCAGCATGTGATGCCAAAAGACTTTGGGGAAGATGGCCCTGATAAAGACGGAAAGTCGAGAAGGGCAAGGGGTCCCAGAATCGAAAAGCCCAGCTGAGTGGTGGCGGCGGGCCATAACTAGAAATAGGCGGAAACCAAGACAGAGGAGAGGAAGGCGTGACGAAGAGCGGGCAAACAGGCGGGACGGTGAATAGTGCTGGGGTCCTCGCGCCCGCGGTGCATCTTACCTCACTGGCATTGGCGATGAGGTCCGATGACGGTACGAGCCCATCGACCTCTGGAGGCCCTGGGGCAGCGCTGGGTTCGCAGGTTGGCGAAATGAAACCGAAGCGACCGACGACTTTCTCGAGGACGCCAGTTCCGCCGACGCCTGCTCGCTACTGCGACTAGAGGCAGCGCGGCTGCTGTCAGCTGCCAAGCTGCCGCCGTCAGTGGTGTGCGAGGCGTCGCTCTTGGTCACCAGCTGCTGGAACGCGACCGATGGGCCCGCGATAGGCCCGGGGCCGTTGCTTGGTTGCTGATCACCACCGGCCGCGTTGGGGATCCTGGGTACGAAGTAATCAGCCCCAGGCTTCTTTGTGTCCGCATTCGGTGGCTGCGACGACGGCGAGACGTCAGAGTCTGGGCTCCACGCCGCGCCTGCGTGGGCGCTGGTGGACATGATGTTGGTCGTTGCCCGGCTGTTATCACTGTCTTGAAGAGGTGGGCGGCTGCTTGATCGGTGTTCTAGTTGCGGTGGAGGTGGCGGGTTTCTATAGAGGGAGGGGCGTTGCTGTTGTTTTTTTTTTTTCTTGGCAGGCCGCCTGGCTGTGACCGGCCTAATGTCGTCGCTCGTTTCTGCTCCCTGCGCCTCCAAGGGCCGCCACGAAGTCTTACGCTGGGTCATGCATGGGTGAGCGGTTGATGGAGCAGAGATGAGGGTGGTTTTCGCAGTTTAACCTGGGTCCCAGCCTGCCAAGCAGCTCGCCAAGTGGCTGAGCCAACTCTCAGGTACCGCGGTGATGGTGGGCGGCGGTGACTAAGGTGTATGCTAGGTGAACGCGAAAGGCTAGGAGGCTGGATGGGCTGAAAAATAAATGCGAGCGAGGGCCTCGTAGCTCGTAGGCTGTCTCAATGGTAGGATCACCTGTTGGGCTGTCTTTGCTGTCCAAGCAATCAAGGATGTCAACTGGATCGCGGCTGGGATGCGCCTTCTCCAAAAGTCGGGGGAGCTCAGTCACCAGACCGTCTATGGGGCAACCAGGGGCGTCGCTGGCAGCGCTGACTGAAGACAGCAGGATGATTAGTGATTTTCGAAAGGGAGTGCGCCTAAATGCCTAAGGTGGTAGCTATTGTGCAAGCTGGCGTGTCTGGCGGTGCACTGGTGGATGTCGTAACGGAAAATAGCGGGCGATTGCTGCCTAGGTGGTACCCGTATAGTGGGCGGATAAAAGTCGGGTATCTACGGATTTTTATTCGAAAGATTCCACGCGTTCGGAGGTGAAATTCGCAAATGCACGGCGCATAAAAACAGTAGCTTAATTATGAGCAATTTGATGACCTCCGACTGTATACCTTAGTGCGCGACGCCGGAAACACGGCGGCAGCCTCAGAACAACAAAAATACCGAGCTCCTAATTAGCCACGGGTAGTCACTGGGACACGCGCCGGTGACCTCACGTTTCTCTCATCGCACACCTTCTCCTCCGTGTTTTGTAACCATCGTGGCCGTGGCCACATGGCGCGCGTGCGACCGACATAGCTTTTACCCTCGTAACCACTCGCGTAAGACCCCAATACATGGCGCGGCCCATCCCACCGATGTACCAAGTCCTTCGTTGGCCCCAACGCCAAGACGCCTTGAGCAAATGCACACTCGGCCCCCGCCACACCCATGGCAGGGGCGTCTAGAAAAGAAGATAATGGCCGCAAAGATGACGTCTGCAAAACAGACTGCAGATTTTATCTGAAGAATAATCAAGGATGCATGACCCGCCCGTCCGGGCGCGATTTCACTTTACCCGATAATTGCTTGAGCGGGACAAGTTAATTTCTAGCGGCCGGCGACTGGCCGACAACGCGAGGCCAGCGCGGCAAATACTGCATCGATGTCACACTCAAAGGTAGGTGCGCGAGAGGTTTCGGAGGTACCAGTCCACCAGCTTCCTGCCAACCTTGGCCTCGGAGATATGGATCAGGTCCTATTGCAGGTGCGTTTGTTAGCATTGAACATCGGCCGTAGCTTGAACAGCGATGACAGGGGCAAGGATCACTCGGGGAGGGAAGAAAAGAGAAAAAAAAAAGAAAGAAACGTACGCCCTGCATAGCATAGTCCAGGTCGCTGACGTTGACGAGCTCGCCATCCAGTAGCGCGTGATCGGTCCAGCGCAGCTGCTTCGTCCGCTGTTTGTTAACCAGCAGCCATGAGCGGAGCTCCTCTGGCTTCACAGAGAGGAAGCCAGCCAGCTTCTTAAGATCCATAGTCGTGTACAGGCGCAGGTACGACTTGACGGTGGGGCTCCACATGTTCGTCTTGACCTCGTCCATGAAAACCGACAGGTGGTGCTCCACGGGGTCCACGTTTGCCTCCGGGTTGTCAAAGTCCGGGGGCACGGGAGAGATGAACTTGGGGCAGGCGGCGCGGAAGAGCTCCTCGTAGATGGGCAGGGACTCTGGGCCACCCCTCTGCAGCTTCAGCAGCTGGTCACCGTATTTTTCGCGCAGCGCCGTGTGGATAGTGTCGTCCAGGCGAGTGGGGTGGAAGGCGACGCAGATGGCGATCAGGGCCAGCATCTGGTCGTTCTTCTTGCTGATGGAGTCGTACTGCGCGTTCTTCTGGAAGTTCTTGGTCCGGGAGACATAGACCAGGATGTGGCTAAACATGCGGATCGCGTCGGCGTAGCGGCGGATCATCATGTAGGAGAAGCCGACGTAGTAGTACGTCGTGAAGTGCGCGGCCATGACGCGGGCAAACATGGCCTTCTTGTTCAGCTCGATATCATCGAGCGTCCTCAAAGCCAGGCTGAAGTCGCCGAGCAGGCAGTGGACGCGTAGGAGGCCGATGATGGAGAAGTACCCAAGCATCCGATACAGGCTCTTGTTGCCGTACTCGCCGGCGACAGTCATAGGGTCCTCGTTGCGCTTCATGGCGGCAAGCTGCTCGAGGATCTGGGACCTCTGAATCAGCGAGTAGAGGACGTTGAGGACGCTGTAGCAGCCCCAGGTGTTCGGGTTATCGCGGAGGATCTGCGCCTCCTCCTCGTTGTTGGCCTGCCGGGCTATCCGCATCCTGTACGAGGAGAACGAGTTGAACTGATAAATGAATTCATCTATGACGTCCCATGCCCAGTAGTACTGTTCGCGGCGCCATCAGGTCAGCGATGGGTTTCCTGGTTCTGGCATGCGCGACACAGCGGGGGAGGCCAGGGCAGGTGCCAAGAAAAGATAGGGCTGGGTGGTGAAGCTACTGACAGAGGGAGGCTCGAGATCGACGGGGCCGTCCGAGTTGAGAATGAAGTGGAACAGACTGCAGTATTGGTCGTAGCTCTGGAACTTGACGTCGAGCGGCGCCGAAAAGTCCAAGGGCTGGGCGGCAGCAACGAGGCGCTCCTGGATATCGTTGGCTTGTTGCGCCATCGACATCTCTCCGTCGTCCATGCCATCTTCGTACTCGACCTGCTCGCGGTAGTCGGCGGCCAAGGCCTCCTCCTCGACGTCGCTGTCGTCGCCCAGGCGCGGGGGGCCGTTTTGGTATGCACTCATGGTGGGCGACCGAGACCGTCCTCCCCCGTGTGGTGTTGCGAGATTTCGCCGAGAAACAGACAAAAGATAAACCGAGGCAGCTCCCGCAAGGATATGGAGGGGGCGAAACTCGGGGGAATTGAATGTATCGTAAAAGGAGTCCAAGCCCAAAAACGGGGGTTGCCGGTTTTGAGATTCTGCTGGACGGGCTAGTATTTTGGCTTTTTTTTCCTTCTTTTTCTCACCACAAAGTGACACGAGTGGTTGTGCTGTCAAGCCCCGCAAAAGTGGAGCCTCATCCTTTCACGCTGCCCCTCCTTGCTTCGCCTTCCTGGCTAGGCATACCGCCGCTTCTTCTTCCCCGTATTTGACGCGGTGCATATTTGAAGGCCGCGTTTAAAGCGCTAGAGAATTACCAGGTGGGTAGGTAGTGTTGAATTGGTTTATTTTTCAGGCAGCATTGTTTTTTTTACTTCCTGTGCAAACCCGATTGAGGTTGCGTCACACCCCACCCCACCAAGCGTTGCCTGCGACATGGGCGTGAAGAAGTAATTGATGCACCTTCTAGGGCTTGCCGTTGTTCGACTTGATGCGCGCAATAGCCATTCACTATGAGCGAAGCATCGTAATGCACCCTTACGATTAAATCACGGCAATTTTCTTCTCTCAAAAACCTGGCCGTTTATCCAGGTCGTTGATGTAACGGACGTAGTGGCTCTGAGCTGTTGGTGCTATCGTGCTCTGGTAGGGGCATTGATGGCTAGAGGGGCAACCCATGGCGATGGCTCAAGATGGCGCATAGCCGTATTAGGCATTTTGATTTCGCCCCAGCAAACGTTGAGTGACTCGAGGAGGCCAAGCTGGACCCCAAATTCCTAACATGAGTTGGCGTTTGGGACTCGGACGTGTCCAGCTACCCACCACTATTTAATGGCTTGACTTCGGAGATTGGTTGAACCTTCTAATGATTGCTATGAACACACTGGGCAGAAAAAAACCCTCCCATATTCAGCACCCGAGCCGAGCAGCCGCACTGACACTGCCTCCGACGTACCTGCATCAATCACGCCAAGAGGACGGATTCTCACATTCCAATAAACTACGCCTTTGCCTGGATAAGAAGGTTGGGTAAAGTAGAATAATCTGAGAAGCAGACACGAGAAGATAAAAGCCAGGATGCCTGTCGCAAGCCCCGAAAAACTGGCACAGCTCCAGCAGCATGCCGACAACATCCGAAATGTACGTGCCCTATCCGCGTTAGGACCTTGCGGCTCGATTGAAGGGTCGGGAACGGGACGCTAACCGGAGACATGTTAGTAGATCTGTATTCTTGCACATGTGGTATGTATGTCCCTGTCGATCTAGCCTGGCGTCCCGAATACGTCCGTCCCCCCTGCGCAATTCATGAGGAGACGAGTGCTCTGGTACACGGTGCCATACTTTAAATGTGATATCTGACTGAGCCATTTTCATTCCTCGTCTCCAGGACCATGGCAAGACGTCCCTCACGGACGCCCTCCTGGCCACTAATGGCATCATATCGCCCAAGCTGGCCGGCAAGATTCGCTACCTGGACTCACGCCCAGATGAACAGACTAGGGGCATCACCATGGAGTCCTCAGCCATCTCCCTCCTGTTCTCTATGCTCAGGAGAAACGGGCCAGACCAGGCACCCCAACCCACTGACTACTTGATCAACCTCATCGATTCGCCGGGCCACATCGACTTCAGCAGCGAGGTCTCGACAGCCTCCCGTTTGTGCGACGGGGCAGTCGTCCTAGTCGATGCCGTCGAGGGGGTCTGCAGCCAGACTGTTACGGTTCTGCGCCAGACCTGGATCGAGAAGCTTAGACCTCTGCTTGTCATCAACAAGATCGACCGCCTCGTGACCGAGCTCAAGATGACACCATCCGAGGCCTATGTCCACCTGAGCAAGATCCTCGAGCAGGTCAATGCCGTGCTCGGGAGCTTTTTCCAGGGCGAGCGCATGGAGGACGACCTCAACTGGCGCGAGAGGATGGACCAGCGCGTTGCCGCCGCGGCCGCGTCCAAGGAGGCTGAGCTTGCTGACATGCCTGACGACGCCGCTGACCTGAACTTCGAGGAGAAAGACGACGAGGACCTGTACTTCGCTCCGGAAAAGAACAACGTCATTTTCGCCAGCGCCATCGACGGTTGGGCCTTTACCGTGCGCCAGTTCGCCGGCCTCTATGAGAAGAAGCTTGGCATCAAGCGCAACCTGATGGAGAAGGTTCTCTGGGGCAACTTTTATCTCGATCCAAAGACGAAAAAGGTCCTTGGGCAGAAGCACCTTCGAGGCCGAGCCCTGAAGCCCATGTTTGTTCAGCTCGTGCTCGAGCAGGTCTGGGCCGTCTACAACGCCACCACGGGTAGAGACTCGGGCCGAGGAGACGCGGCCCTGCTCGAGAAGATCACCAAGTCTTTGGCGATCACGGTCCCTCCGCACATTCTCCGTGCAAGAGATCCCCGCCTCCTGCTAACCACCGTTTTTGCCTCCTGGCTGCCGCTCTCCGTCGCGCTCCTCGTCTCGGTCGTCGAATCTCTCCCCTCGCCGCGGGCAGCGCAGGCAGACCGTCTGCCGGAACTGCTGCGGCTGTCGCCTGGCGCTGAGCACATCGACGCCGCAGTCCGCAACGCCATGGTGTCCTTTGGGACGTCGGAATCAGACCCGATGGTGGCGTATGTAAGCAAGATGGTCTCGATGCCTGCGAGCGAACTGCCTGAGAACAAGAGGCCGAACGGAACGCTCAGCCCCGAGGAGGCACGAGATCTCGCGAGAAGAAAGCGTGCCGAGGCCGCCCGGGCCCAGGCCGGTGCCGCCAGCGATGACGCCGTCAGTGGTCTGGTGGAAGCGTTCGGCACGACAGGCTTGGAAGCGCCGGCCGTCACGGAGCAGGAGCCCGAGGCGGAACCGGAGCATTTGATAGGATTCGCCAGAATATACTCAGGCTCCATATCGGTTGGGGACAGCATCTACGTTTTGCCGCCAAAGTTCTCTCCGGCGAACCCGCACTCGAATCCCTGGCCACAGAAGGTTACTGTCGAAGCCCTATACATGCTCATGGGACGCAGTCTCGAGAGCCTGGACAAGGTGCCCGCGGGAGTCGTGTTCGGCATCCGGGGCCTGCAGGGCTCCGGACTCCTAAAGTCGGGGACGCTGTGCAGCAGGCTTGAGGGTGCCGTCAACCTCGCTGGCATTGGTGCTGCCGTTGGTCGGCCGATCGTGCGTGTGGCCCTTGAGCCGGTGAACCCAGCAGACCTCGACAAGATGATTACCGGCCTGAAGCTCCTTGTCCAGAGCGATCCCTGCGCCGAATACGAGCACTTTTCCAGCGGCGAGCACGTCCTCCTCACCGCTGGCGAGCTACACCTCGAGCGATGCCTGACGGACTTGCGGGAGCGCTTTGCCAGGTGTGATGTCCAGGCCGGCGCTCCGATCGTGCCGTATCGCGAAACCATCGTCCGGGCCGAGGAGATGCGTCCTCCCGTCAACAAGGACCTAGGAAGGGGTGTCGTCGTCACGACGACCAGCTCCAAGCAGATCACGGTCAAGCTGAGGGTTAGCCCGCTGCCGGAAGACGTGACAGACTTCATCTCCAAGAACGGCGCCACCATCAAACGCATGTCTTCCTACTCGGGTGCGAGCAACGACGCACCAGCGCAAGACAGCAGCACACAGGAGACGGACAGCACGAGCGGCGAGGCCGACGACGAACACATGGCCGAGGCCAAAGATGTACTGTCTCCGGGCGAGTTCGCAACCCGCCTGCAGGCTCTGTTCGAGGGCGGCAAGGGCCGCGAGACGTGGAAGAACACGGTCGAGCGGATAGCCGCCTTTGGACCACGACGGACGGGGCCCAGCCTTCTGATCGACGGCACCGCCGGCGGAATCCTGCAGCGTGTTTTTGCGGCAGACAGGGCTGGGCCCGCCGATCCCACGGTCGACGACGAGCGGCTGAGCGCAGCTCACTTCTCGGACAAGATCACGTACGCATTCCAGCTGGCCACCGCGCAGGGCCCGCTCTGCAACGAGCCCGCGCAGGGCCTCGCCGTCACCATCGAGGACATGCAGATACCCGTGTTCGACGGCGAGGCGTCCGCCCGCGACAGCCTGGGCCGCCTGACCGGAGAGGTGATCAAGGCCGTGCAGCAGTCCATCCACAAGGGCTTCCTAGACTGGTCGCCCCGTCTGATGCTGGCCATGTACTCGTGCGAGATTCAAGCGAGCAGTAAGTAGTAGTTCCGTCCACCCTTTTTTCTCCTGCCCCGCACCTGCAAACTACCTACATACGCACACATAATGTGATGGACTGCTAACCAACACGCGCGGTGTTGATATCTCATGTAGCCGAGGTCCTCGGACGCGTGTATGACGTCCTCACCCGCCGGAGGGGCCACGTCCTGTCCGAGGCGATGAATGAGGGCACGCCCTTCTTCACCATCCAGGCGCTGCTCCCGGTGGCCGAGTCGTTTGGCTTCGCCGACGACATGCGCAAGCGCACCAGCGGCGCCGCCCAGCCGCAGCTCATCTTCGCGGGCTTCCGGATCCTGGATGAGGATCCCTTCTGGGTCCCCTTCACCGAGGACGACCTCGAGGACCTCGGCGAGTTTGGCGACCGCGAGAACGTCGCCAAGAGATACATGGACGGCGTCAGACGCCGCAAGGGCCTGCTTGTCGAGGGCCGCAATGTCGCGACGGATGCCGAGAAGCAGAAAACGCTTAAGCGGTGATGAGAACGTCACCATCTGCCCCGGTACTCATCAAGGAAGATGCTGGATTTCGAACCCTGGGTCGGGGCGTATCGGTAGTAGTGACTCGAGGCCAGCCTCAGTCGCAAACACAGCCAGTAGACAGACAACTTTTTGCTAGAACAAGATTGCTGAATGCCTATGCTATATCTTGCCGTAATTCAATATCTCCCCTTTTATCTCTGGTATACCGCCCTCTCTCGTCTCACGCAATACACGACAGCCACGCACACATGGATCACAAAGTCCGGGATGGAGAGAGATCTGAAGACCGAAAATTCCGCCGAAACACTTGAAATCTGATAATTTTAGGCCCTAAAGGCAGGTACCAAACGCCGCCCACACCCGATCCCCTACTGTTAGGCCCGCGCACAAAGAGAAGGAAGGAGAATCGCGCGAGGAGAAAATTGCAGAACCCATGGGGATGCACCGAGATAAGCCCAGTGTGCCGAGATGACGAATTTAGGAGGATGATTTGGGCCCGTCGCTTGACCGAGGCGCTAGAAGGATGGGAGGACGAATAGATCGAAAGGGTGAGCTTTTGTTTTTTTTTATTAGGCCAAAGAGGCCAATCTTTATAGCGACCTGAACCACCACGGGCGAGCCGGACTCGCGACAGGCTATGTTTGTTGTTCGATTACAACAATCAGCCGATTCCGAGGCCACAGCCATGTCGCGGCACGCGATGATGATGGCCATGAGGAAAGTTGGGTCGATTCGCTCGCATACGCTGTCACACCAGTCTCGGGCCGATGATAAGGTCGACTCGATGTGGCCAACGATGACATTAAGCGCCTTTAAAAAGCACGGTGGCATCGTCCATTCCTAAGGATATCCAAAGCGAGAAGAAGGCTTCGGTGTTCGCTCGTGAACAGTCTGCAGCGCAGTCGGGGCGAGAAAGGATTGTGAGAGTGTTACAAGGCGTTTTGATAAGGAGGCCGGTGACAAAAACCCAGAGTCGGTGCGTGGCGTGGTGTGGGCTGGTCCTTTCCCGAGAGATAGTTTGGCGGGTTTCATGAATGCCTGACGTCCCAGCTTGTCACATCTAGGACACAATGGGACGGGCGCCGCCCCTCGTCTTCTTAACAGTCGTCCATCCGTCCTCGTCGGGAGTCGAGTCCGGTCCCGCAGAGATGGGAGTCGAGACCTGCGAGTCTCGACCACTGTTCGCCCGAGGGGGGCGCTGTCCGTCATGGCGACCTCCCCTGGACGGGCCGCCGCCTCCACGACGGGGCCCGGTCGGGGTGCCCCTGGAGCCCCTGTATTCACCCCTGTGTTCGCCCCTGTGCTCGCCCCTATGCTCACCCCTGTGCTCACCCCTGTGCTCACCCCTGTGTTCACCCGAAGACTGCCTCCAATTCCCGCTCTCGGTCGCGCGGGTCTTCGGGGGCTCCCGAGGCTCCCGGGGCTCTCGGGGCTCTCGGGGCTCTCGGGGCTCTCGGGGCTCCCGCTGCCGGATGGGAACCTTCTGCTCTGTGGGCGTCGCGCCCTCTGTTGGCTTTGGAGGAGCCTCGTCATCCGGCTTCGGCTCAGGCGCGGCCAATTTCTTCTGCTCCGCGGCCTCTGCGGCCGCGGCCGCGGCTGCGGCCTGCTCCTCGGCCTTTTTGTCCGCGGCTTCTTTGGCGAGGCGCTGCTCCTCCTTGGCACGCTCTTCGTCCTCTTTCAGCTTCTGTAAAGCCGCAAGGCGTTTCTGTTCGATCTCGCGCTCCTTTGCGGCCGTGTCGATAGGCCTCGCGGCACCGAAGGGGCTAGCCTTGGAGTCCGAGGCACTCAGAGCTGGCGAGGTTGTATCAGGAGCCTCCGAGATGGTCCTCTTGGCGAGGTTCAACTTCGGACGAGACGGAGCGGCCGGCACGGCAGCGGCCGGGGCGGGCGAAGGAGGTGCCTCGCTCCCGCTGCGTGACTGACCGGGCGACTTGACGTTGTCAGGGCGCATATTGTTTCTCCACTGCATGTCCCGCTCAGCGGCGGTGGGGGCCCTCTCGGGACGGTCGACGAACTCGCGACGGGGGGGCCGAGAGCCCTCCTGCTGCTGGCGGCCCTCACCCCAGGCAGCTGGCGAGGCCCGGCGGTCCTGGCGTTGGAAATCGGTACCGGCGCCCTCGACAGGGGGACGGCTGCCTTCCCTGGAGGAGGTTTGGGCGGGCTCTGGCCTCGGGGATAGGGGACCTTTGCGCGACCAGTCACTGAAGTCGCGAACCTTGCCATCATCTGCAGGCTCCCGGCCTGCACGACGCTCGTTGAAGTCACTGCCTCGGCGCTCGTTGAAGTCACCGCCCCGGCGATCGTTAAAGTCGCCTCTCCGGTCGTTAAACTCGTTAGGACCTGAGCGGCGATCGTTGTTGCGCTGAATGTCTGCCAGGGGACCCTTGCGCATGGACCAGTCCAGCTCCCTGGGTGGACCATCACCACGGCCATCCCGGTCCTTGGCTATTGTCGCGGGGAATCAAAGAGTTAGTGGCTCCAACGATGATACGAGACCAGAGACGTCTCTTATATGGGCGCAGACGAGGACTCAAGTGACAGAGCGGCAAGGCGAACTCACGAGGATCGGCGATCCGGACTCGGATCGAGCGGCCCTGGAAGGATGCTCCGTCCAGGGTCAGAGCCTGCTTCAGGCCGTCGGCGGTAGCAAACTCGACGTAGCCAAATCCCTTGGGCCTCTGCTGTTCACGGTCCTCCACAATCCTGACGCTGACAATCTCGCAGTCGGCGAAAAAGTCAGACACGGTGTCTTGAGTGGCGTCGTACGAGAGATTGCCAAGGTGGGCGGTGTAGGGCGGTCGGTCGGGAATGCGCTGCGGGAAGTTATCCCGAGCATAGGAGCCTGGGAAGGGGGAGCGAGGGAATAGATGGTGTCAATGGTCAGATATCAGAGGCTCCCTGTTCAGGCGCAAGTGGCGGGGTTGATCGCGCGTACCTCTGTCGGACGAGCCGAAGCCGCCGCCGAAGGGAGGAGGGCCGCGTCGCTCAGACGGGGGCAGCGGTTGGGTTCCTGGGATTTGTTAGCGATGAAGAGGCGAAGAATTATCGCGGGACCATCGGGCGCGCTATATACCAGAGCCTAGAGCGGGCGGATTTAGCAGCGTTCCTCAGAACAGCCTGGCGGTTGATAAGGTGAAGTGAAGCGTGGGGAAACATACCATAGCTATCCTCGACCTCATCAGCCCAAGATCCGCCAAAGGCTAATCACAAACTTGGGTTAGACTATGTACGGTCATTCAAGGCGGTAGGAGGGGAGATGGCGTCGGCAAGGGTGAGCCGGATGTCACGGCGATCAGGCGCGGCGCCGTCGACGGGGTCGACGTGGGGTTTCGGCGGGCGAGCTCACAAGTATCCTGCATAAACTCCCCGAGGGACAGCTTCTGCACCTCCTGCTTCTTCTTGGGAGCTGGCGATGATAGCAAGAACGGCGGGTCAGTAACGAGGCCATCAAGGCGGGCGGGCGGGCAAGCGAGGGCGCGATCCGTAAGGAGGGGTGGCAAACAAACCCATAATTGCGGTGTTTAGGCCACGCGCAGCGATGCAGCTATCGCAGCGCGCAGACGGGACGATGAAGGCGGGAGCGACAAGGCAAGTTGATGGACCAGTCTTGCGAGGTTTTTGATCGTCTTTTCAAGTGAATCCGTGGATAGAAGGCCGACGCAGAATTCGAGCCGACCGACAGGACGATTCCGAGTTCTGTGCGGGCTGATCGATATTTTTGGGGGAGTGGGTTTTTTTTTTCTTTTGCTCGGAATATTTTTTTTTTTTCTTTTTAGAGCCGGCCAGAAGAAAATCCCAGGGCCTAGCGCGGTTGGGGAGATTCTCCCGGAGAATGAGGGTTGGCCGCTTTTTTTTCCTTCCTCCGCGCCCTGGTTTTGCGCAGCCCCTCTCGAATCGGCAAAGACCCAGTAAAGGAACCTGGAGCCTATTCTCCCGAAATAGACTAGCGCGGCGGGGCACTCTGCATCACACGGTGTCGCGAGCCGACCAAGTCAGCCCATGAGCCTGGCCAAGCCTGCAAAAAGCCTCCGCTAGGTACCGTCCGGACTGCTACCAAACATACCTGTCGTGTGGTACATATGTGGTAAACGGCTCTACTTCTGGGGTGTACTGCGGGATAGTTTCCTCGGCATGAGGTAGGGTAGCTTATGATACCTAGGCAGCTTTGAGAAGTCTAGGTGGTGGTTGTGGCTGGCAGATGACTTAGCCAGACGGGAGCTTGTGCAAGCCACCTCGGCGCGAAGACTCGCCTAACGTGTCGGTCAGCGCTACGTCAGGGAGGTATAGTAAGGCGGGCTAGAAATAGCAGAGACCGTTTTTGCTCTTTCGTGCCAACTCGTTCCATCAAAGCTATCCCTATATATAAATGTGTACGCTCTATCCGTGAAGTTGCGTCGAATTGTTGGTGGCACTGTGATCCCGGCTTTCACGCATACCAGTTGCGTAGCTTCATCCACCTCCATCCAGGGACCTTCCAAGTCGCACGCCTCGGTGAGGTTAAGCTGGTGCCTCAGCCCAGTGCATGACACATACTGTGTTACCATCAAATAGGTACACCACGACCGCTCTCAGCATCTGTGTCCAGGCAGGTCGGACTTGGCAGCTGACCTGGTGCCCAGGTAGGTACATTACTGACACTTTCAACACTCAGGCTCGTGTGGGGCCGCCCCAGTGCACTGTGTGCTGGTCCGCGTTGCCGAAACTCACAGATCCTTGGTGCTGCCTGGTAGGTACCCAGGTTCAGCCATTGACCACAGCGGCGCACCAAGAGAAGAGCACCAGGTGTCAGCCCTATTGGTGCCCAGGCCAGTCCACACATCTACTTGGTCTACCTCAGCTTCCCTTTTACATGTTTAGACCTTTCGATCCGACATCATACTGGCTTGAACCACTACGCCATGTCCGAGGTTAACGGGACAACTCCGGGGCCAGCAAAGCCTTTGCCAAATTTGCGCCCCAGCACAAGCTTCGTGCCCCGCGGGGTGATAACCAAATCCCTCACTGTCGGCGCCTTTACGGGTATGTGCCAATCTTGAGCCGCTGCAGGCTCAGTCCTGCGTTGCTAACCACTGCATACGTTGGTTTCCCTCTCTAGGGGCCCTTGGTGTACTTGTAGGCGCTGCGACTGGAGTTATCCGCGCCCGCCCGGTGGGCGTCAGCGCGATTCTTGCCGGTGTCCACTGGTTTACGATTGGATCCGGATATTATGGTTAGGCCTTTTTAGCGATCTTCCGACGCTTGCCTTGCCACCGAGGCACCCAGCCGTATGACATAGGCTGACATAAAAATAGGCTCAAAAGAGGTGTTGACTTCGGCTTGGGGAGGTGAGAGGGCCTTGACGCGAACGGACAAGGTCACAGCCAGCACCGTTGCAGGTGGCATCGCCGGCGCTGCATCTGGGCTCATAGGTAAGTTAACAGAACCAACCGCACTACGTCTTGAGGTCTTTATTGCCTCTGACAATGTCACGCGCAGCACGCGGTCCGCGCAACATGCTACCCTCCGCCCTGGCATTCTCTCTGCTCGGAGCTGGTGGACAAGCCGTTGCGAATAGCATGGCTGAGCGTGCACCCGGACCCAAAAGGGACTGGCTTGCTTCCAAATGGAGCCCGCTTACTCGCCTGACGGACGAAGAGTACGAGAAAATACTCGAAGAGAAGATATTGAAGCTCGAAGTTGAAATTGCCCTGGTAGACGACAGGATATCATGTTTACGGGCCACGACGCCGGGTACTGCCACAGAATAAGCGTAATCGGCTGTAATCAAGTCTATCATTCCAGCCAACTTAGGTCCCGTCCTAGACATGAATATCAGGACGCCCGAGAGACGCATGACTGGCTACCAAGAGCGGACAAAGAAGTCGCCTTGGAGATATCTGCCATTTGCGGGAGGACGATTCGCGCCGGGTGAGTGACCAGCCCTGGGGTTCAGCAGCTGGTGTGAGTGATGTCTCGAAAGAAAAGAAGAAGCCGCATAATTACAACATGAGAAGGACGATGAAAGGGAATGGCTCTCGCTCTCAGCTGCACAGCATACGCTAGTCAATTAGGCCCAAACTGGAAACCAGCTGGGACGTCCGCGCAGACGGTGTTTGGGAAGCCAGCCCCGGTAAGGCGTGCACCGTTCGTCCATCAAGCAGCGGCACCTTGTCCGAACACGCGTATTTCATGTGTTCGATATAGATCAACGGACTTCAACGAAAGTCTAGGATAATCCATCGTTGCTGGAAGTAGCCGAGGGTCGGCGACAATGGAATGAGTGTTAGGTCTAGTGTGCATTAGTTTGATGCTTCCTTTTCCAATGGATGTACCAGCGTGGCAGGTGGTAACTAGTCAATTCTGGCCTCAATCGATGTCTTGAGTTCCCAACGAACCAAATTCGAAGGAATGAGGAGTTCGGACGGGTGACCCGACACCCCGGCCATTGGAGATGGCGGCCTGGCCAACGCCTGGCCAGCCCCCAAGTCCCGCACCTTAGAATGGAGCACAGGCGCACGACTCCATCAGGCGGGTGTGCCACCGCCGCACCGGCGCCAAAGCCGAGAGCTGGAGAGCGCGAAGGAAGCACGGTGGAAAAAGAATAACGTAACCTATCAACCCGAAGATTGTCGGGTGCTGAGCCGAACTCCAAGACGTCGTGCGGCCCTTCGCGTACTCCTAGTCCAGCCAATCAAAGTTTCGGCCCCGTACGGCTCTTCCATCTCTGTCCCAAGCCGCCGGCAATCTGCACGTGAAGCGCTGGAGTGGTTTCCTGCTAAGAACTGTCTGCCTCGACCATCCATCGAGCTAGCAGCAAGCACCACCCTACCCTAAGCTTGCCAAGACCACGTCCGGCCCGCCCTCACGACATTGATATTGCCATTTCCGACGCCCAGCCCGTCGACACGCGCACCAACTGTTTGGCGCAGGCATTGTTCCCGGATCCTCACCCTCGGGTTCGCTCTTGTCTCATTGTGCTGCCACTATCCACCTGAACAGATGGCCCTCTTCCTCATCCGGCGGGGTGTATGACGGCCGGGTATGCTGCTTCTCTGGCGCCCGACAGTGAACCAGGTAGGTAGCCTTCTCGCCTCTCCGTCCGGCGACACAGGCGCTCTTCCTCTCCTCAAGCTCGCCACACGCTACGGGAATCTAGCAGCCTGGTTGCCTGTTCGCGTCACCACCCGCCGGCCATTGTCGTCCAATGCGCCCGATCTGACGTCCTGCGCTCTCCGGCAGACATCTCGAGAGCCGCGGCAGCGCCTCCGACATGGCGCTGCTCAACCCGACCTTTGTTTGTGGCGTCCTCGTCCTCCTCTACCTGTCCACCTTCGTCCTTTTCGCCGTCCTCCGCATCGTCACCGGCGTCTCCATCCAGCGCATCGGATACTTCTCGTTGCGCCGCCTCGCCTACACCCCGCGAGACGGCTTCAAGATAGAGATCCGCGGCCTCGGTCTCAACGTCCACCGCCCGACCTTTGCCCAGCCGACCTGGCTCAGCATTGTAGTGAACGAGCTCGTCGTCACCGTCGACATCCAAGCCCTCGAGGGCGGCAAGGCCGGCATCGGTGCCGCTTCCCAGGATGACGATGACGATGACGACCACGACGACGAAGATGGCCATAGCATAGGCGCCCCAACCCGACCCTCCCGGCATGATACTCCTTCTCGCCCGTCCGCGCCGCAGCCCGGTATCACACGTCGATCGACTGGGGGACCTCCGCGGAGTGAACTGTGGAAGCGGCTCACGCGACTCAAGGAGCGCATCAAGAGGCTGCATGGGAACGTCGACTGGCTGCGCATGGTCGATGTAGTGGCTACCAACTCGAGCCTGAATATCGTCGAGGTGGGAAATGTGCAGTTTGGGAGCTTGACCGTCGCCGTCGACACGCGGCGCAAGATGGTGGATCGTGCTCGCTTCTTTCTGCAGTCCAGGGGCCGCAGGCGGCAGGAGAAACACCAGGCCGAGTGGATATTGACCCTTCGCAGCGTCTTGTTTACGCCAGAGGGCAGGGAGTCGATGGAGATACTGGACAATGCAACTCTCAACGTGCACGGCTTCCTGTACGAGGCCTCTGATGGGCTCCGAGACGCGGCCGTGGCCCTCAAGCTCGGCCGCATCCACCTCCCCTATGACGACATGCAGCTCTGCGCTGGTCTATACAAGCAGCGTCGCAGCCGTGCTGCGCAAACCCCCGCCGCCGACGCCGACATCAGGCTCGGGTCGGTCGACGAGATCATGCAGGAGCTGGAAGTCCCAGGGAGCACCGATCAGGAGCTGATGCAAACCGTCTCCGACTCCAAGGAGTTTGTCAGCTCCCTGCTCAGGGGCATCAAGGAGGTCCAGTTCGCCGTCAGCTTCGTCGGTCTGACAAAGAAGGTCGAGAACGTCAAGACGGCTGGCGTCCCGGTTCTGCTCAATGCCTCGATGAAGGAGGTCGGCATAGACCTCCACCGCCTTGATCCCAAGTCGCCGGCACACCGCATGTATTTCCCCTCCAAGGACATTGCTCACGAGGCCCTGATGGCTGCCCTTTCCATATCCATTGGCGTTGACGACGGCCAGGGGACACCGCAACGCCTTGTCTACGTCCCTATGGCCACGACGACCGTCCGGACGACCCTGCCGTCTAAGACGGTGGAGCTGTCGGGTCATGGGAGCGCCGAGCAGCGAAATGCCAACATCCTCTTCGCCAACTCGGTCGTCACCTCCCCCTCGGTAGATCTGGATCCGAGCCACCTGCCGCTGCTGCTCGCCATGTTGCGGCCCCGATCTGTCAGCTCGGGTGCCCGGAACAAGAAGCGTCACATCCTCATATCGCGCCTGCTACCCAAGGCCAGCATCAAGTTCACCATGCACGAGCCCGTCGTCCGCATCTCGCTGCCTCCTGTGCAGAAGCAGGCTGATCCGGACGACTTCGACCTCATCATCTCGTCGATATCCTCCATATCCCTCGACGTCGAGTCCTTCCACTCGGCGGTCGAGGATCTCCACTACTCGCTGGCCTCGTCCATGCGGGTCCAAACGCATAACCTGTACTACCAGACGGCCTCGGGAAGCCGCTTTGACGTGCTCGAAACTGAGTCCTTCGACCTGAGAATACAGCTGGGCGCGTCGCCAGACGTCCATGTCGTGGCCACCGGAAATGTGCAGACGTTCGCCTTCAAGATGGTGCGCCCGGAGATCAGCGACGGCCTCCACCAGATCGTCAGGCAACTACGGCTCAAGGCCGGACCGGAAAGACACGCGTCCCTGAGCGGGCCGAAGCAGAACTTCTTGCGTGCCATGCCGTCGTGGCTTCTCCACTTCCAGATCCAGGCGTCGGATTTCAGCGTCGAGGTTGCGGGCATCGATGAGGACATCTCGGAGCATTCCCGCGGAGTGGCTCTGCACCTCGAGTCTTGGTCCGCCGAATATCGCGCACAGAGGCTGGATGGCCTGCAGCGTCGGCCGTCCCACCGCCGCGCCAGCAGCCGCGCCAGCTCAATGACCGAGGCTGATCTGCTCAGGACTGTTCCGCTGTCCCCGCGGAAGAGGTTCCAGAACGCTGGCGATGGCCGCCGCATAGCCGTACACGTCAGGGGACTGGAGGCTTTTGTGGTTGAGTCCTCGGAGAGGGGGGAGGTCGATCCGTTTGTCAACATTCCCAGGTTCGAGGTGGCATGCTCAACTCTCAGCGACAACCAAGGCCCAGTATTCCATCTACACTCCCAGGTACGCACACTTCTGGTGCAGTACTCGCTCTACCGTCACTATGCAGTGGGGGTTGCAACGATGGTGCTGCGGAAGGCCTTTGCGCGCCCAAGCCGCGATGATGGCGATGCCGGCGACCCTGCGCCCAGCCCGGGCGGCGCAACCGTGCAGACCGCAGCCGACTTCCTGGGTCCGCCGACGTCTCCGGACTACATTTCAGGTGGCGATGACGTACATGGGAAGGGTGTCAAAGAACTGGTCGCCATAGACGTGAAGGCTGCCCTTGTGCAGATCAAGGCAGACATGCCGGCAGATCCGCCTATAATGCTGCAAATCCACGGGCTGGAGGCCGGCCGTCACCGCTGGTCGCCGCCGTTCTTCCATTCCAAGCTCATCAGGCTCTACGCCGAGGCACCGAGGATGCGGCGCGTCTGGGCGAGGATTCTCAGCGTGAAGAACGGCCGTCTGGATTACCGCGAGTCGCGCAAGAAGCTGGCGAGCGGCGGCTATAAGGAGGAGAAGCTTTTCGACGTGGTCACAGACGCAATCCGCTTTGCAGTCCCCCACGAGCTCATCTTTAACAAGGTCTCGGACAACATAATCAATGTCTTCAAGTCGGTCGAGCAGCTGCACCACCGCTTCAAGACGGGCACCAATGAGTACATCCTAGACAAGGGCCCCGAGTCTCCCAAGTCCATCCCCAAGGTGTCGCTACGGAGTCGAACGCTGCTGTTCGAGCTCGAGGATGGTGCTTTCGAATGGAAGCTGGGTGTGATCTACAGGACCGGCCGTCTCGAGCAAATGCAGCGACTCGCTCGCGAGGAAGCATTCCAGGTAAAGGTGAAGAAGATCCACGAGGAGGAGCTCAGGAGAGAGACAACCAAGCTCAGAACCCGCTCGGCCACGTCTCGAGGTAGATCAAAGCACGATGGATCTCCCGGAAGGAGAAGAAGCCATAGCGAAGACGGGAGGCCGCGGTCAAGCTCGGAGAGCTATCTACGGGGTCCCGCGCCGCGGTACGAGCCCGACGATGCCTGCCTCGGCATGAGCGGCAGGACCCGTATATCCATCAAGGAGGCGAGACGGGTGCTGAACGAGCACAACTCACACAGCTGGAAACGGCGGATAGATCGTCACTTTGCCGCGGCGCGACACAGCATGAGCGAGTTCCGGAGCCTCTTCTGGGGCGCCGATCACCTCCCCGACGACGTGGAAGACGACGAACATATTCTAGAGGTCCCACAGCGTCCAGCCTTGATGTCGACGCTAGTGCATGACCTACACTTCGTCGTCGACAAGCCTTCTTTCCCCTTGCGAGACCTCCCCGATTTCCTGCACAATGTCGGCAAGGGGATGCCCAAGGACATGAAATACTCGCTGCTCGTGCCCATGAACGTGGCGGTCGACATGGGGGAGGTCAGGGTCTCGCTGAGGGACTACCCGCTGCCCCTGCTGCATGTACCCAGCCTCAAAGCCGGGCAGTCGTCGCGCCTCTCGGCCTTGTCCCTGAAGACGGACTTTGTCATCGCCGAGGAGTTCCACGGCCCGGAGTCGAGCCGCAGAGTGCAGGTGACCATTATCCCGCCCAAAGAACCCTCCCCGGAATCGCCGGGCGACGGCGGCTTCGCCCTCGACGTGCGGCGCACCGTAGGCCCGGTCAAGTCGTACTCGGACATCAGCGTCGACATCAACACGGCGCTGCCCACCAAGTTGACGTGGGGCCCGTGCTACCAGCCGGCGATCCAGGACATGATGATGGTGATCGAATCCTTCACGAAACCCCAGCTAGATCCGTCGGAGCGTGTGGGGTTCTGGGACAAGATCCGGCTGAACCTACACTCGCGCGTGCGTGTGGCCTGGAAGGCAGACGGCGACGTCCACTTCGCGCTCAAGGGCACGCGCGACCCTTACCAGGTCACGGGCAACGGGGCCGGCTTCCTCATGTGCTGGCGCAACGATGTGCGCTGGAATGTGCATGTGGATGACGACCCCAAGCGCTTCATGACGGTCGACAGCGGCGAATACGTGCTCGCGGTGCCGGACTACGGCAGCTACGCGCGCGCGGCTGCACTTCATGCTGCTGACCCGGGCGCCATGTCGGCCGAAGACTCGCACAGGTCGGGCGCCGCTTTCCAAAAGGTCATCATGAAGCTGTCCGGGCGCGTGCAGTGGCTCGCGGGCCTGGTGTTCGAGCGGGCCATACAGGACGGGAAGCGAAGGTTCGAGTTCAAGCCGCACTACGACGTTGTCCTCAAGACACCGCAGTTCGCCAAGCCAACGGGAGACAAGCCGTACGACGCATTCCATGGGTTCCGGAGCCAGCATATCCACCTGTCGGTTGCGGTTTGTGCGCCGGTGGACCGCGAGTGGACGACGTCCAACCCAGAGCCTTCGCGCAGCTACAACACGGTCCACCTCACCCCCCGCTTCTTCACGCACTTCTTTGCGTGGTGGTCGCTCTTCGGCGGCGGCACCATGTCGCTCCCGATCCGGCAGGGATCGCTCTGGCCGGGGCGAGAGAAGAACAGCAAAAAGTTTGGGAGGCACTTGGCGACCATCAAGTACAACCTGCTGCTGGCGCCGCTCTTCCTGAGCCACATATACAGGCACAAGGACGCCGAGGACCCTTCGGAGACGGCGGTTCAGGCGACGGGGATCAAGGTCAGGTTCGACAGCTTCATGCTGGATCTGCACCAGAGGAGGGAGGAGTTCAACACGCGCGAGAGGGGTGGCGGCAAATCGCAACAGTCGCGGACCACGGGCATGAAGATCCACGCCGGGCAGCTGGACCTGGCGTCGGTAGACCTACGCGCCGTCTCTGCCAACATCCGCTCGGCGGCGGCCGAGTCGATCAACGAGAATTCGCTTCCCGGGCTTGACCCCAGCGACGATGACACCGACCTCTCTCGCTTCACGATCCCGGACCACGACTTCAGCTGGATCGATATGGACGACTTTGTTGAGCTCGACACGCCCATGCGGGCCGAGTCCAACACCGAGACCAAGATCTTGCCTCTCATGTTTGCCCCTCGGGTCACGTATTTCAGACAGACGGATATCGGCGGGGTGATCGCGGGAGACACGACCAGGACCAGCCCCTTCGGCAAAGAACCCACGCACCTGTGCATAATGAGCCGTGACGACGAGCCGCGGCGGGTACAAGAGCAGCTCATCCGTAAGCGGCTCACGCCGCTGTCGGAGCAGATTGAGGCCAACATCCGCACCCTCGGCGAAATCGAGCTCCGGCTGATCAAGACGGACCACCAGGACGCGGATCTGAAGGCGCAGTTTGACCAGCTCACGCGCCACGGCGTGGTGCTCCAGGAGAAAAGGAAGTTCTTGGAGAGCATGCTGCAGCAAATGAAACAGCAAAGCCGGCACGCGCGGGAGTCTACCAGCAGTGGCGGCAGCGGCGGCGAGTCTAGGGAGAGGCCGGACACGTCGGTCTCGATACCGCTTTCGGAAGGGTCCATCTCGCTGCCGTCGGGCGCCGAGTTCGCCAGCGACTTCAAGAACCGGTTCGTGGTGCACAACATGCAGCTCAAATGGAACAACCTGCTGCGCAACATCATCCTGCGCTACAGCCACCAGGTCAGCCAGCGGCGCGGGTTCGTGTACTACCTCTCGCGGCCAGCCATCAAGTTCATCCTGGACATCGTCGAGGAGCAGAACAAGACCAAGACGTCGCGGCCGACGAACGCCTCGACGCCGGCGCCGTCAGGAGCCACGGCGTCGCCAGACGCGGGCGGGGCGGACCAGGACGCGGCCAGGGAGCTCGAGGACACGATCCGGCGCGTGATGCAAGACGCCAAGAGGTTCGAGGGCAGCCACGGGCGGGCGGCGGGGGTCGGGGAGGTGCCGGGCGGGGTGTCGATCGGGGACCTGACGGGCGGCATCGCCGACGGGTTCATGCCACAGAACAGCTACCACGTGCGGCTGATCGCGCCGCAGATCCAGCTGCAGAGCGCTAAGAACACTAAGCACGTGGTGCTCGTGACGGCCAAGGGCATGGAGCTCAAGGTGGTGGAGGTGTTGGACAAGGACAGGGTGTCGGACACGGTCAGCGGGCTGGTGCAGCGGCGGTTCATGGTCAGCATGGACAGCACGCAGTTCTTCGTGACGCACCAAAAGTGGTTCTCGACGCAGCTGCTGTCAATGTCGTCGGGCAGCACCTACGGGACGCCGCTCGGCACGTCGTGGCCGCCGTGGGTGCCGATGGAGGTCATGTTCGACTTCCAAACGTCGCCCCTCGGCTTCCGGCGCGTGGTGCAGAAGACGTCGGCGATACTGCGCTACGACAAGTACAACACGCTGCGGCTCAAGTATAACGACGAGGTCAACAACACGGGGGCGGGCGGCGAGGCCGACAGCACGATGTCGTCGCCGCATGAGGCGACGGCGGCAGAGCAGCGCATGGACAACCTGTGGGTCGAGTTCCCCCAGGCGCGCGCGCTGTGCAACTCGTCGCAGTACTACGCCATGTACGTCATCGTGCTGGACCTCCTGATGTACAGCGAGCCGACGGAGAAGCACCGCAGCGAGCGGCTCGAGAAGATCATGCTGGCGTCCGACTTCAGCGACCTGCGGGGCGCGCCCGAGATGGTGGTCAAGCTCCAGGACCGCATCCGTCAGCTGCAGGACATCCGCACGCACTTCCAGGTGCACGCCAAGCACCTGGACCGCCGGAGCTGGGAGCACCGCCTGGCGCTGGAGCGGGACCTCGCGGCGTGCGAGGATGAGCTCTTCTTCACCATGAAGGCCATCACGTCGTCACAGGGCAAATACGAGACGGCGACGCAGAACGACACCCTGCTCAAGTGGAGCATCTCGGCCCGCGATATCGTGTGGCACCTGATCCGCGACAACAGCGAGCCGCTGGTCGAGCTGCAGCTCAAGGACGTCGAGTACGACCGCACCGACAACGCCGACGGCTCCCACTCCAACGAGGTGCGTGTCGGCAAGATCCTGGGGCTCAACCTGCTGCAGGATGCCATCTACCCGGAAATGATTGCCCCTTATGTCGACGAGCGCAACGGCAGTGTCACACCGGCCGCTGTAGCCCCCAACACCATCACCTCCTCACAGGCAACATCGGCGGCGGCGGCGGCGGCAAGGGCGCCACCACTCTCTGGCGACACGGGCAGCCAGCCCATGATCCAGGTCCGCTGGAACATGCTCGAGGCTATCGCCGGCATCCCTGTCATGTCGCACTTCGAGGTCAACCTGTTCCCGCTCAAGATCCAACTCGAGCGCGAGGTGGGCAAGAAGCTGTTTGAGTATATCTTCCCGGACATGGACAAGGATCGCCAGGACGCAGTCGCCGCGGCGGCGGCGGCGGCGGCGGCGGCGTCCAGCAAGGGCGATTCGCCCTTTACACTCCGGGCGGCTGGACCAGACCGCGACGAAGGGGATGACGAAACGCTGGCGGGAAGCGGCCACAGCTACGGCCACCACCAGCAGTATCTGAGCGATAGAGACGCGTCGGGGGCGTTCGACACGCGGGCCGGGTCGCTGGAGCTGCGGCTCCGACCCACGCTCACGTCCGACGTGCAGGCGGCGGGACCCAAGCCCAAGGCAGTCAGCGTGCACTCGGCCGAGACGGGCCACTCGTTCCGCCTGTTCAGGTCGTCGGCGACTGGGGCGACGTCGCGCACGGCGAGCAAGAAACCGTCGGCCGAGTCTCTGCGATCGTTCGGGACGCCGAGGCCGGGGATCGGGCGCACAGGCACGGGATTCTCGACGATCGCGGGCGACTCCAAGAAGGGGTCGTCGCGGTTCGCGCTGCGCAGCAGGGGCCAGGGGGCGAGCGACGACAAGGCAGACAAGCCGTCGGACGACCTGACCAAGATGATCACGCGCGCCAGCAGCTACATGACGTTCGCCTACATCAAGCTGCCCTCGGTCGTCCTCTGCCTCAGCTACAAGGGCAAGGGCGACCGCAACCTCGAGGACGTGCACGACTTTGTGTTCCGGCTGCCCACCATCGAGTACCGCAACAAGACGTGGTCGAACCTGGACCTCGCCCTGGCGTTCAAGAGCCGCGTCATCAAGGCGCTGATCTCGCACACGGGCGCCATCATCGGCAACAAGTTCTCGCGCCACCGCCCCAACATGGCCCAGCAGTCCAAGCTGCGCGAGCTGGCTTCAAGCTCCGTGCTCCTGTCCAACCCGGCCGTCGCCGACTCCAAAGACAACAGCGGCGACGACTCGTCCTCGCTCATCGACTACTCGCGCTCGCCGCCGCGCTCTCTGCGGAGCTCCGCGTCGTCGTCGGCCCCCGCGCCCCGCGGTGCCAGCAGGAGCCCGAGCGTCGCCTCAGCCAGCTCCAACCTCGGCGGCAGCCGCGGCACATCGGCCAACGGCCCCCCGGGCTCGTCATCAGGGCCGGCCGTCCCGACCTTCCTGATGATGACGCCACCGACGCCGCAGGAGACACAGGCGCCTACTTTTGCCTCGAGCAGCAACGGCAACGGCAACGGGATGACGCCCCCTGGCGACAGCCTTCGACCCAAATCCGTCGGCAGCATGCGCCTCTTCAATAACGTCTCCAACGAAGCGCCCGAACGGCGGCGCACCGGCTTAGGCGGCATGCGAGAGCGGCTCAGCGCCTTCGCTTCGAGACGGAAAGACCGCGAGAGCTCTAGTCCCGACTCGCGGGGCCTGCGAGAAGACGATGGCGACGCTGTAGTTGCTGCTTTCGACGACAGCGAAGAGGAAGGCGGCCGGCTTCCCGACGGCAGTCTGATCAAAAGGCCGACCCGCGGCCCCGGGCGGGGAAGGCTGAGCCAGTAACGCTTGCGCGTCTATCGCCTATCAGATGTATTTCTCACCTTTGTATCCCATACCACCATGTCCCCATCTCTTTCATTCCTCCTTTTTCCCACTCTTTTCCCTAATATCCTTCGTGTCAAGGTGAATTCCCTTGGATCACCTCTACCTTTTTTCCGCTTTATACCACGCATTCCAGGTCACATTTTCTTTTTTTTTTCTCTCCTTACGCTGTCTGTAACTCCTAGAGTTCTCGTGCCGCGCGGTATGGATACCCGATACACACAACACGCAACACAGCTTTATGTTTTATGCTAGCTTCCGGGATCGAGTGACGAGGAATAGACGCACTCAATTAGATGGAATAGAAGGCAACATGGAATACGCATCACTTACAGCTTGGGTAAAAGGGACTCGTTTTTGTCTTCTGGTCTATCCTTTTACGATGCTGACCTCGCCTTTCTGCATTCTGTTCTCGGCCGACTGGCAATACGCCGAGTGTGTAGGATTTTTTTTTTCTTTTTTTTTTTGTGTATCAAAGATAAACGTCCAGCTGGCGAGAAAAGCGAATGGAAATAGAAAAAGCAGTCGATTTCGATTTTGATGCTCGGGTTGTTTTTATTCTGCGTCAACCCAGACATTGGCTGCATCTCGTGCTGTGTCATCCACCAGACCTGTCATCGTTTCGGATAATACGAGGGGGAAGGAGCGGCCGGAGTATCGCGTACTGGTTAAAATGGAGGGGGACCAGGGAATAAGAAAGTCGGCGGGAGGAAAGCGGGCAGCTGTCAGACTGCGAGTGCATCTACAGGCCTTTGATATATGGCTGTTCTGCTCAGTGGGTGTGATGGGCCGGGCATCTGACCCGTCGCCTCTTCGGCGCCCGCCTTCCCGGCAACGCTTCAGGCATTTAGTTTCGCGTAGGCTACCGAGCTGGCTGTCTTAAGTGGTTGGAATACATCCAGTGATGGCGGGTGAGGTATGGAGCTGCCTCGTAGGTAGGTAGGTCCTTGGTGCAGGTGATATACGGCCCGATACTGGGCCTTGGCAAAAGCCGTCGGCGCTCAACTCCCCACTACGGGTTTACCTAGATAGGCAGGCAGGCAGGCAGGCAGGCAGGCAGGCAGCAGAACAGGCAGGTTGCGGCGGCTGATTTGTAGGCAGGTTAAACACCGCCGACCAGCCTGCTACGCAACAATGGCGACGCCAGGGGCCATCACGTACAGTGCATACGTTGTGGTGTACGCCCGCCTCTCTTGTCTAGGATCCCCACGGTGGCAAGGGCGGCCGGCGCCCTCCACGGCAATCTCGAACGTCATGGCGCTGGGCTCTCCCACTGTGGACCAAGCTGGCGCTTCTGGCGGGTGCTCCTGCTCGGCTTTCGTCGTCACCACCGCCTCCGTCGACAGCGGGGCGCATGGGTGGTAGAGCAGTAGAAGGAACCCAGGAGGAGGCGGAGGGGAGCAGCAGGCGATGGAGGGCTACTGCGGCAGCACGATGCGTGTCAGTGACATGCAGCGCGAGATGGGCTTGGCAGCGGCAACAGCGTTAGGAGGGGCATGAGCGGGCCTGGTGCGGCGCTTCCGCTCGAGTGGGCGGCATAGTCGGGCAGCACGGGCACAGCTTCGCCGAGGAGCGCATAGGGTGTCTCGCAATGGAGACGGCCGCTTGGGCCTGCCAACCCCGCGGGGTCGAGGGCCAGGCAAGCGGGCACAGTCCTTCTGAGCAAGCAGGTTATTGGGATAGTTTTGTTGATGTGCGTGGACTTGTTTCACTCGAAATGTTTAACCCCTTTTTTTTTCCTCTTCTCCTTCCTTATTCAGTCTAGGTTGCACTGCTTCCTGCCCCAACTTCCATTCCATTCATTGATGGATCTTGCACGAACACCTTGGCTCCGTCGGTGCCTTTGAACGCAATATATACCGCAGCGCTAGTCGGCGCGGGTAAGTGGACACTGTGGAGAGAGTGCTCCATGGATGCCAACCCCACGGCATCCCATATAGGTAAATCTGAAGGTTGATAACGATAAATTGGACCCCGGGCGTCGGGAGGTCGTCCGTCCAATAGCCGAAGGTTCCCTTCGCCGTTTCCTTATTCTTTCTTGTTTTCGTTATCATGCCTGATTCATGCATCCTTTTTTCTGTTTGCTGTATCACAGAAAAATAATTTGGGCGTCAGCTAGGAAGGTGCCTAGGTGGTAGTCGGGTTATGCAGCTGTTATGGACCATAGGCCTTTTTTTTTTTTTCTCTCTTTTCCTTTTCGTTTCATTTTTGGTTTTTGTCTTTCTCTGTCTCGGCGACGTATCCGGGAGGACGCAGCGCGAGTCGTCGTGTGTAGCCAAAAGATAAGGTTGCTTGCTTTACCAGACAACCTAATGGAGGACTGGACGCACACGCGGGGTATCCTGACGGGCTGCATGCAATCGGCGACAATCGCAGATCGCCGTGGAAATACCGGTGAGTGGTGGTGGTGGGGACAAGCCCTCGCGGCGGGTTGGCTTGGCCTGCCCGCTTTCCCGGGCAGCACTCGCTGAGGTTGCATCGCAGGGGGTTTTGCCCTTGTGCGACGCATCTCCTCGGCGGCGTTATCGCACTTGCTGACCAACACCTCGATCCGGGTTGACCAGCCAGGCACGTGGGACGGCACCGCGAGATAGGGACTGCGCACGAGTCCCTGACATTAATCCACCCGGCCCTGCATGACGGGCGCTGATAGGCTGCAGCCCGTGGTGTGTTGCTCCAGGTGTGACCGATGTGGGGCATCATGACGGCAGCGGCCAGTCCGAGCTGGATAACGGAGCCAGAGAGCCCTTATCTCTGTGCTTGCGCTGAGCTGAGCGACGTAGCCACGGTAGGGCAGGAGCACCTGCCCGGTAACTCGTGCCAGATAACCTAGCTAGTTGAGAGGGGTGGGTGGGTGGTGCCTGCCTGCCTTGTCGATGTGAGCCGGCTGTCTCGGCCAGCAGCCCAGCAGCCACCTGCCCTATCTGACGGCGTGCGCGCTGACTCCCTCCTTCCTGATCAGCATTTGTTTCCCCTCTTCTCTGCCGTCCATCCCTCTGTTTGCTTTTTTGGTTCTTCTCCTCTTTCTCCCCTTCTTTGCTGCTGTAGGCCGACCGGGCAAGGACAGCACGCGAGCGCTGTTGCATCGTGGGCCACCGCCTGGGATCCATCGGAATTCCCAGCCATGCCATCCCACCTTTGACGGCTCAGACCCCCACAAAGACACGACGCACATCTGCATGCCTACCCGACTCGGTGCCGGCGCATGCGTGCCCAGCTAAAAAAGTTTACGCTTGCCTTTGCTTGGGTCGTCACAGGACACGCGACAGCACCACAGCACGCCGTCTGCCCGATCTGATCCATCCGTTGGTGCCTTGTCCCCATTGAGCCTTGGCTGCGCGTTAGCTGTGCATCGCTGTGCCAAAATCTAGGGTTCCCGCCCGGTCAGGCGCAAATCGCCCTGACCCCCGTCGGTCGGGAGGTCGGTCCCTGGATCGCCCGGCCCCCTGGCGTCCTCTGTTGCCTCAAACCAGTCCACCATGCCCCTGCACGTGACCCGCGCAACAGGGGTCCGCTACCCTTCTCCTTGTCTGGGACAAAATGTTGTCTCCGAGGGGCCTCATTCTTTTTGGCAACGTTCACAACCACACCACACGGTCTCGGAAGATCGCCATCGACAGCACCGCTACCACCATCGACGCCCGCGCCAGCCCGGGCGAGCAGCAGGAGCAGCAACGCCCACGCCAGAACCCCTTGGCCCACTCTCTCGCCGGATCCCGCCTCTGGGCTTCCTCATCAGTGACCCAGAAGGATGAATCCGGCTGCACTGACCGTGACACCAGCGGCTACCGCACCGAGATCACCGCTGCCACCACTATCACCCCGTCGCCACTCAACTCGGCAACCGCCCATCACACAATGACTGTGAGGCCTCGCCCGAGGCTCGGCTCCGGCGCCGGGCCTGTCGTCGTCTCGACTCCCGCAGCCGCCAGCCCCCTGACGAGCCCTGGCTCAAGCCCTCCGCACGCCACCACGAGCCCCGTCTGCATTCCCTCCACCCGGCATCAGCAGCGCGAGGCAAAGAAGCGCAATCACCGCCACCAGCACCAGCCCGCTCGCCGCGAAATGCACAGTCCTGACGCCATCCCGCCTTCGGTTGCCGCCCTCCTGGCTGTCACAAGCATCCCTCGCTCCAAGGCCCGGAGATCTTCGGGCCTGGCCGCTGGAGCCGCCCGCCAGCGCGTGGTTCGAGATGACTCGATGACCGTGGATGCCATCATGCAGCGCGCACAACGGACCGAGAAGGAAATCAGTCTGAGTTTGTCGAACGACCCCCTGGGCCTCCTGCTCGGCACCTCGGACAAGGGCCAGGACTCAGACTCTGGCCCCTTCGCCACCGACTTCGATGACGACGCCTCGTCGATTGCGGGGAGCACCCACAGCACCAACCTGTCTGGCCACACCATATCGGTCGAATCCTTCCTGTCATTGGGCGACTCGTATGCCTCCCTCAGCAGCCGGTCCCAAACCACCTCTCCACGCACTCCCGACACGCCCCCGTCGCCCTTTACGACGCCGTGCCGCTCCCGCTCCGCCCGACGGAGGAGCTCCCACGGCCCGTTGCGGCGCCGGCTCGAGCCCGTCTCGCCGCCCTCCGGGGGCGCGGCCCTAGACGATCATCCCTTGGCCGCAAAGCGCCCCGCCGTGTCAGCCGCCCCCGTCGACGAACTTGACTTTCGCGTCTTCGGCTCCCCGCCTGCTCCCTCGGGCGAGTGGCGAGGCTTCGACATGGCTTTGCCCCTGCAACCGCTCAAGTCGGCGTTCAAGAGCAACCTCACAGCCTCTCTCCGTGCTCTAAGAAACGCGGCTCGCTCCATCTCGGCCTTGGGCCAGGCCTCGATCCCGCCCGAGGACTTCTTAACCCGATCGATACTGACCATCGACCCCCGCGTGCCCTTCACCGACGAGCGCAGGCCACCGCAGCTCGACGAGGAGCCCAGCGCTGCCCTCCGCCGATACCTTAACCCAACCACGAGTGCCCGTATGGAGTCGCGCCCGCCCTCGGCCCCTCCAGCCGTTCGTTCGTCCTTCACCGCGTCGATCCAGATGCAGACGTACAAGGTACGCCGCGCTCGGCCCGGTGCTGCCACTGCGTCTCCGTCCGGAATTCCGCACCCAAGCCCCCAGCTTGGCCAACCTCCTGCGCCAGGTCCGACCGGGGGGGTCGCGGGCCCAGAGGTCCCCGCTGATGCCGTACCTCCCGGCTCCTCAGGCCCTGTCTCGGCCGCCCAGCCAGTACCGCTAGCCATTCCGGGTCGCCAACGCGAGATGCGCGAAAATTCGGATTTCATCCGAATTGCCGTCATGGAGATGGCCATGCGGAAGAGGGGCAAGTTGGACGACCAGCGGCCTGGCCGAGCGCGGTGGGCACTGCCCGCGCGAAGGACCAGCACCACACCATACCAGATTGGTCCAGATGGTGTTCCGATGAGATGGGTTGCTGTTTCTGCCATATGATGGGTCGAGATATATTTGCATATATGGTGCCCCACGGCTCCTTGCGTCTATTTTGCAATTTTCTTTTTTATTCACATCTTGACCTCGGGTCCAACAGCATTTGTTAGCATTTTTGTATTTCATTTCCCCGATCTTGTGTGTATTTGCGTCGTGTCAGCGGATTGGCGGACTGGGAATTTCAATGGATTTGCGGGTTGTCTACTGCAGTTGATGTCCTCGAGCAGTGGCATATTATTACTTCTTTCTTCTGCCCTCCGGGCCGTCTCAATTTCTCCACTTACTCGGCATTCGTCATTCGTTTTAGACGTGTCCGGCAAAGTTCTCGCCAAGTACCGTTCATAGGCAGACGCATTTGTCCTTGCACTTTCTTCCATCTGTTGTTCTCCATCTGCCGTCCGTCTGCGTCTATCTGTCCTCCATCTGCCGTGTGTCTGCCGTGACGGATCGTATGTTCCGACCTTTTGCGGTCCTGTTCCGCCAGCAGATATTGCTCCACAACTGCGGCTGGGGGTTCGGAGTGTCGACACAAGACTCTTATCCGGGTGTGGGTTTAGGTGGCACCCGGATGGGACCGACGTCCCCTGCTCTCATGCACACGAAGCAAAAAAAGAAGAAAAGAAAAGAAAGAAGAAAAAAAAAGATAACACCGATATCGGCCCCACAGCAGGCATGCCCATAGCCTGGTTGTGATGTGGCCGGGCCGCTCCGTCCTCATACGACAGGCAGACCATGGCCAACACATGCATCTAGCAAGCATCCCATGCGTGTGTGTACGTGCATCACAGGAAATGAGACAAACATTCACGTACTACCCATACCTGATATCGGGGGGGGAAGCCGAGTCACGACAGACAGCTTTTTGTTTCCTCAGACCTCGGCTTGGACAGGCCGAGCCAGCCGGCTCCGAAACGAAACGAATTCCTACCTATATACATACATACCTACCTACCTACCGTACAGGCTGTCAGACACCTTCGTTGTAGTAGGGGGTTCCGTGCTCTGCAAATGTCAGTAGTAACACCCGTCCAGTATCACAAATTTCAGATTCGGGCGAACTCAAAACATGACATTGTAAGGGGCGAAAACTTGTTCCGGTACATGTGTAGGTGCGACACATGCATCTATCTCCATCTGCATTGCCCGCCGGGCCTATCGCATCTTCGAAGTTAAAAAAGACTCCGCAACCTAGGTAGGTATGCGCCAAAGAGATAGCGGCGCTGCACATGATTGCCCAGTTCAACCCACAGTCTGCACAAGCTCGCTCCGTCTTGCTGCTGCTACTGTAATCGTGGAATTCTTCCGCATCTATATACACCACTCGCCATGCCTGACCGGCTAGATAGACGCCCAAGGACCCCTAGCCTTGTCTGCATCCTATTGCTCGTTCGACTGCTGCGCTGCCTTCTCGGCCTTTCTTGCTTCCGCCGAGCTGGCCCACTCCTGGGCCCTGGCGGTGACCTTCTCACGGCTCTTGGCATCGCCGTTGGCTTCCTCCCACTTGGCCCAGCGCTGGAACCACGCCTTGGCCTGCCGCGGCTTCAGGCCCTTGACCTTTGTGCCGCGCTCAAATACGTCCCTCACCACGCCCACGTCCTTGTCCGCCGCCGCCGTCTCCAGGTCCAGAAGCTGGTTCCACAGGTCGAACCGCTTGGGGTAGGTTGCCAGCAGGCCCTCGAACACCGTCCGGCCGCGCTCGGGCTCGCCGCCCGCACACCTGAACTCGAGGGCCGCGAACTTGCTCGTCAGCGTCAGGTGCGCCCGGCTGTCCAGCGATCTGAGTGCCCGTGGGAGCAGGGCCCGCCCGCGTTCCGCAGAGCCCCCCGAGGTGTAGAGGAAGTGCGCGTAGTTGAGCCACACATCAGGCGACTTGCTACCAAACTTCTTGACCATTGTTTGGAACAGCTCATCCACCTTCTACATCGCGATGCGTGCCACCAGCCGGTCAGTATATGATTTGAGTGTGTTGAGAAGGAATTCAAGGGGGAGAATAAAGAACTCACGTCGTTCTTGCCCGACTGGATGCAAATGCTCGTCAGCCGCTCGTAGACCTCCTGCTCGTCGTTGTACTGGCAGGCGCGTTTAAAGACCTCGTTGAGCGTCTCGTCGGTTCCGTACGCCACCTCGAGGTTGAGGTACGCGATCCAAACGTTGAGCTTTTCTGTCTCCTCACGCACATTGATGGTGTTGATGGCCCTCTCCGCGATCTCGCGCGCCTTGGACAGCTCGCTCACCTGCATCTGGAAGGCCATGTATGCAATCCATAGCGACGACGAGTTTGGCTGTCCAAGCAGGAGTCTTTCGAAATCACTGGCCGCCTGCGGTCCCTTGGAGTCCAGGTCGCCTGTCCTATCCACCTCCACATCCACCTTTTTCCGTTTCTTGCTCTTCTTAGCTACGACGCCAGACTCGTCTGCGCCTGCCCCGTCGACTGTCTCGTCCAGTCCGCCGCCAGACCAGTCGAATCCCCCAGCATCAAGCCCCGGCAGAGGGTCATCATCTTGAGCATCGGCCATGGAAGTGTCGTCGCCGTCTTCGTCGCCCAGATCATCTTCATCCAAAGACACGCCCTCCTCACCACCCGTAAACAGGACAACGCTATCGGCGTCCCCCATGTCCTCATCCTCGGAGGCCGAGTCTCCAGAATCGTCAGACGCGAGGTCTGCGCCGGCATCTTCTTTCTTATCGTCGTCGCCGTCCATGTCCTCGTCAGAATCGGCATCTTCAAAGTATGATGGCTTCAGGCCCAGGGCCATTTTCCTCTTTGCCGCATCGACACTGAGAACGATTGCCTTGACACTGTCTCCTTCCTTGTACAGCCTGGTCGCGTCCTTGACCGGCTTGTCTGCCATCTCGGTCCTGTGGCAGAGGCCGCTGACGTTGGCCGACTTGTCTACCAGGATGAAGGCGCCAAAATCGGCAACCTTGCGCACCTTTCCGGTGACGACCTGTCCCTTCTTGAAATCGGCGAATCCAGGCAGGGGCTTGTAATCTTCGTCGACCACCGAGGCCTTGAGGCTCATCTGCACCTGGCCCGTCGCAGCGTTGACTGCCAAGACTCGGCCCTTGACCAGCTGGTCCACCTGGAAATGGTCTTTCCACTCCTTCAGATACGCGTCTGAAAGATCGGCGATCCGGACGAAGGCGTCCACACCGCCGAGACTGACAAAAAGGCCCTTGTCTGACACGTTTTTGACAAAGCCGCGGATGAGGCTCCCAACCTCGATCTGGGAGACGGCCGTGATTTCACGGTCCTTCACCGGAAGAGCCGAGTTCAGCACGCGTGATTCCCGGGTCGAGAGCCTGACCTTCTTGTTGCTCCTGTCGACGCTGACCACGGCGACGCGGATGATGTCATTTTTGGAATACTTGAGCGGGTTGGCTTGATCGTAGTCGTCGCTGAGATCCACCATGTGCACCGGCCCAGACACAGTATCGCTGATCTGTATCAACACTTGGCGGTCGTTCACCTTGGTAACCCTGACGTGCATCACCGTGTCTTTTTTCAGCTCGTCCCACGCCAGACGCTCGTTGGGGCGTGCCGACCGCGCCGAGAGATCAAGGTGTCCGTTTTCCGCGTTGACAGTCACCACCCTGGTGCGGAGGGCCGACCCGACGGGGAAGTGTTGCCGTAGGTCCTTGCTCAGAGAGCTGTCGTCCGACACCTCGGCCGCGCGAATCCTCCCCCGGACCGCAGGCGACAGGTTCACCCAGAGGCAGTTGCCGTCGTTGTTGTTCACGAACGAGAGGCAGCTGGACCCGGCCTTGACATCCTCCAGCGCCAGTGGCTTGTAGCCGCGCGCCGTCTCGCGGAGGCTACTCGGCTTGGCTGTGAGCTCCAGTACCGAGTGCGCGGTGCGGTGCGAGAAGGGCAAGAAGCGGTAGTTGCGCGCGTCGTGAACGCCAATGACGCGGACATCTATGACCTGGTTGGCTGTAAACTTCTGGAGCGGGTCCTTGGGGTCCTCGATCTCGTCCCACAAGTCGAAGACCTCGGACACGTCGACACGCCCCTGGACGTTGTCGCCGAGAGCCACGTTCAGTTGTGTCTTTTTGACCGAGGAAATCCTGGCCTTTGTGATTCTGCCCACAGTGATGTCGTCCGTCGAGCTGATGGTCGAGTCGACGGCGTTGGCAATGGGTTTGGATGCCGAGGATTTCTTATCGGCCTTGCTTGGCGGTTCCGCATCGGGCATGGCTACCACTAGGCGCTTGTCGTCGACCGAGTGTACCTTGACGAGGATGGGCTGATGCAAACGGAGGCCGAAGCTCTCCTGTGCTTGCATTTCCGCTGTCATCAGTGATCGTGGGAGCAGGGCAGAGAGGTTGCCGGCAAACTGCACAAAAACGGCCGTGGTCGTGACGTTCCGAACAAATCCCTGGGCCAGCGACCCAACTTTGGCGTCTTGCAGCGCGGTGAGCAGCCGGCCGTCCTTGCTTGCCTTGACGAGGCTCGGTTTCAGCGAGAGTACAACAGCCCTCCTGCCCTCGTCCTTCTCCAGCACCACCAAGTCGTCAAGTGTCTGTCCAACGCGTATTTTGTTGAACGCCGACTGGTTCTTAGAGGCTGACTTGTCCGTCACGTGGCCGGATCGCAGCACCGCCTTGAGCAAGCTGTCGACGAGCTCCAAGGAGATCTCGTCCTCTGACTTCTGTGTGACCTTTGCGGAAACGAGCTGGCCGAGCTTGAGCGTCTGTAGGGCCAGCCGCTTCTCCATGCCAAACGCTGCAGGGTCCTTGCACGAGACGATGAGGCGCTTGGCGGCAGGGTCAACATCGATGACGTGGACGTTTACGACCTGGCCAACTCGAAAGTGCTCGTTGGGGTCCCGGATGTACGCCTCGCTCATCTCCGAGATGGGCATGAACCCCCTCAGAGTTCCGTAGAACTGCACGAAAGCCCCGATGGGCTTGATCTTGACGATAGTGCCGGGAAACTGCTGCCCGACAGAAACCTCGTCGAAGGCCATGATTGGTTTCGCCTCGGAATTTAACAGCGTCTTCTTCAGCGTCAGGCGCAGCTGGTGCTTGGCGGGGTCTATGGACAGCACGCGGGCCTTGATCTTAAGTCCCTCCTTGAACTTTTTCTCGGGGTGCTGCAGTCGCACGTCGGCTAGGTGCATCTCTGGGACGAATCCTGTGATTCCCTCGGCGAGCCGCACGATAAGGCCACTCACTCCGTCCTCCCCTACGACCACCTTCTCGATCGTGACACTGACGACGTCACCGACCGGCACATCCTCAATGCGCAGAAACGGCCGCTCGAGCACGCTCTTCTCAAAGGACACGAGGAATACGCCATCGAGGGCGCTGTAGCCAATGACCCTGCCGCGGTGGGTTGAGCCGGTCTTGTAAGGGCCGCTGTTCTCGTATAGGGCATCAATTTTTCCATCCTTGACCCTAGAGATGTGCACAAAGCCGGGAACACCCTCAACGCCGACATCAACAAAGAGCCCAATGTCTGGCTTCACCTTGCGGACAACACACTCCTCCACTGTGGAGGACCCCGGAAGGACTGCCGGGGGGTGGGCGTCATCCTTGCCTTCGACGGCGACGAGTTTCGGCTTGAGACTAGTGACATGGGGAAGCAAGCTGATACCAAGTTTCGGGCTTTCTGCAGCGGTGAAGTTGCATATTATCCTGGCCTTGACTTTGGACCCAACTTTGTAGGTTTCCTGCAAATCGATCCCGTCGGGACCGCAGCCGGAGTGGATGACATCGGCGGTGACATCGAGGTGACCAATGACCTTGCCGACTAGACCTCTTGGGGACACGTTGGACACCAGGACCTCGGCGGCGGTGCCTGGCAGGAACGTGTTGATAGTCTTTGCGCTGGCCGGGTAAAGCTTGAGGTTTCCCAGGTTGCCCGAGAGCAGCGAGAGCCGAGCAACCGTCCCGCTAGCGCGTCGTCCAGAGACCAGAAATATGTGGACGCAGCCCGGCACCAGGCGGGTTGGCGGGATGCTGGGGTCCACCTCCTTCTTGGGCAGAAAGCCGCGAAGCTGGGAGTCCTGAATGCCGAGCGAGACGACGTAACCGTGATCCTCAACGCTGAGGATCGAGCCTGCCACCGTGCTGTTCTCGACGACATCGGACTCGGCAAGACCCGAGTTCGCGAGTTCTGGATAGAGTGAAAGTTCGATGCGGCGCTTGGCCTTTGCTGATGCCGGGCCAGAATCATCGACAGTCGAGGATACGTAGGCACGGACAAACTGGCCGACTGAAAACAGCGCGGCAAGGTCGCTTTCACTCCCATCATCGGCGTCGTCCTGCTCTTCCTCGCTGGCCGCGGCATCGGACTCGAGTTTTTTTGTGAGGTGTTCCGAGACAGCTGTGATGGGGACATGGCCGACGAGGCTGTTGGGAAGGGACAGTTCCAGCTCGAGGGAGCCAATCTTGCTGACCTGTCCGAGAACAAGCGATCCTTTAACGAGTCTCTGTTGCAGGGTCAGCCGGTGTCCAAAAGGACGTTGTGCCAACCAGGCTGAGAGAAAGGGGGCGTCGCGGGGTTATGCGCACCTTGAAATTCAAGCTCTCCACCCTAACTTCGTTCGGGTCTTTTGTCGCAGAGACGGCAGCACTCTCTTTGGACCTTGTCGGTTTCGTCCTTTTCTTGACGGACGGGCCGGATTTGCGATCGTGGACGCCCGACTCTTGCTCGAGCAGCACATCCTTCTTGGCCTGGATATGGATCTGCTTGTGCTCGAGCGGAGAGAGGACACTGCCGCCGCCCCGAGGAAACATCGGCTCGTCCTCCTTGAGGCGCGAGATCACGGGTGGCGCGCTGGCATGGCTGGTGGTCCTGTCGTCCTGCTTCGGCGCCGCCTTGTCTTTGGGACTGGAAGCCGCCTGCGACTTGGCGCGTTTGGACGGCGGCTCGCTTGAGATCCTCTTGGCTGGTGTTGCCTGGCAAGGCCTGTTCTCAGGCGCACCTTTGCGCTTTAAGGAGCCCATGTCGGCGACGATTCAGCCCGGTTTTCACCACCACTGGTCTTGTTCAATGGCCAATTCACTGGTCCATGAGAACTCTGGTCGCGAGCTAGCTCTCAGCGGCGGCAGAAAAAAAAAATTAGCGGGGCTCCCTTGACCGCCGAGGCATGGGGTTTCCGATAAGATAACTCTAACGGCAAACTGGATACCTATGCGACCCGCCATCTCACGTGTAATTGGGCTAATTGCTGGTGGGTCACACCTCAGCTCCGACAGCATTTCATGCGCCGTCCTGCACTGAGATGGGTCAGCTTAGTGCGGACACGCGGGGGAAGTCGCTGGCAGGGGCCAAGGTTTGGGGTCGATGACGCTGGCCATCAACCACGCGCACCGGTTAGCGCACGCACGCAGGCAGCTGCTTCCATTGCTTGAATCGCCCAAACACACGCACAGCTACTGGCCCGACGAGGCTGGCATGCTGGCTCGCTAGCAGCTCCTCCCTCCAACGGTGTTCCATTCTGACCATCCAAACTCTTTCCTAATGCAGTAACAAACCTCCCCCAGCCTGTCGGGTTCTGTAAATCTGTAAATCCACGCGCCAGGCAAGGCAGCGAGGCACAAAGTCAAGTCTTACCACCGTGGCTATGACGGCGCCGTCAACCCGCGCGACAAAGCCCGGGCGCATAGCGGCGTCAGTCTCTTCGATTTCGTTTCCGTCTGCCGGCCTAGATGTTCACATTCTCGCTCGCCATGAGCCCCCGGAAGCGAGCGCGGCCGAATCCCGTTGATAGCACCGGCGCATCCAGCACGGCCAGCCTCCCTCTTCCCCGGCCGGGCCCAGAAGATACACAGTCGCGACTACGGACCGGGCCCGAGGCCGCCGCATCATCTCCGAACCTCTCGATGCCCTCAGAACCAACCCAGGCGCCAGCGCAGGAAACCCAGGCGTCCGGCAAAGGCCCCTCCATCAACAGCAAACTGTCGCAACCGCTGCCCAACCAAATCAAAAAAACGCGGAGCTGGTATGGCTCCTGGCCTCGCGCCCCGCGGGCTAAGGCAGCCCCGTCGACGCAGATTGCCCAAGAGTCTATACTTGGGGGTACGTTGAAGCCCGACACAACACTCGACCTGTCTCGCTATGATACCAAGAAAGCCTCCGCAGACGCTACCGATGACGCCGCCGGCGACAACGGCGGCGTTGCTACGCCCCCGACGCTCTCGCACATCGACGAAAACGAGCCAGCTGGAGCCCATGCGAACACTGTCTCGGAGCCCGCCGCCGCCATCACCCCAAGTCGCGAGGCTTCCAGCACTACCGAAGAGTCGGCCGCAGAAGCTTCATCGCCTGCCGATCAAGTACCTCAGACCGCGACTACCGAGCTTGCACAACGGCCCACAACATCTTCCGGTTGGCTTGGTTGGCTGAGCAGGCCGGTCGTGGTAGCCGCCCCAGCCTCGCCAGAGCCGCCAGCGGCAGAGGGCACCCCGTTGGAACAGGAACAGGCCCAGGACGGTCATGCGGTCCCTGGAGCCAGTGATACGCAGGAATCATCCACGAGCCCGCACGAGATGGTGTCCCCCAAGTCTCCGCCTCTTCCAGATGCCGCTGGCTCGTCTTGGTTTGGATTTTGGCCAGCTCGAACCCCCAGCAAGCAACCAGAGCCAGTTGATGACCAGGATGTGGCGAAGAAGGACAGGGCACCAACGCCACAACTTGCAGTCGGCACCGAACCAGCAAAAGAGCAAGAAGACGTGGCCATGCAGGATGCACCAGTGACTTCGCCACAGGCGCAACCTGCCGGGTCTACTTGGGCTTTCTGGTCCAGGGACACTAAGAGTAAGCCTGGAAGTGCAGGCGCCTCGACTCGTGAGTCGGGTGAGATTGCCGTGATGGGGCAGGGCTCGGAAGCTCATCCTCAGCCAGCAAGCAATGCCGAAGTCAACAACACTACCCCTTTTGCAAAGGAATCCGCGCCTGTAACCCATACCAAGGACTCGGGCAAGAAGACCAAGAGACTCCGACCCCAGTCCATGGATATTGACGAGCCCGGAGCTCGACCTGGCACCCCAGCCTCGGTTTCCTCAATGGCAGCGGACTCGGCTAGTATTAGACCAGTCACGCAGACGTCCGACAGCACTGCCAAGAACCCTGGCACCAACCTCCTACTCCCGTCGTTCAGGTCGACGTACCGGATGAAGGGAAACCCGTCCATCCTGCACCAAATCAGACGGTTCGTTCTCCGGACGCAACAGCCGCCTCCGTCTAATCACGTGTTCCTCGCCCGAGAGCCGCCAAAAATCAAGAAAGCGCTTGCGATCGGCGTGCACGGTTTATTCCCGGCGACTTACCTACGGCCCATGATAGGACAGCCCACAGGCACGTCAATCAAGTTTGCCAACCATTGCGCCGACAGCATCCGGCGGTGGGCTGATAGCCATGGATGCGAGGGGTGCGAGATTCAAAAGGTGGCGCTGGAGGGCGAAGGCAAGATCGGGGACCGTGTCGAGAACCTTTGGAAGCTTCTCCTGAACTGGATCGATCTTATTCGGCAAGCAGATCTCATCATGGTTGCATGCCATTCCCAAGGAGTGCCCGTTGGCATCATGCTGGTCGCCAAGCTCATCGAGCTCGGAATCGTTACGGCCCCAAGGATTGGAGTTTGCGCGATGGGTAAGTAGGGAGTCTTATTCGGCTCTGCTCTTTTGCAGCCCCTCTACCGCCACTCCGCTCCGTGCCTACCCACATCAAATTGTGGTACTTTTCTTCTAACAAAGACAAATACCCGGCACAACCACAGCGGGCGTCTCTCTTGGTCCCTTTCCAAACTACCAATCGGGCATGGGCATGCTCATGGGGACCGCCGCCGAGCTATGGGAGTTTGCAAACCCCGAAAGTGAGGTGTCGAAGCGACTTGAAGCGTCGCTCCAGGTGGTACTGGCTTATGGAGTGCGGGTGACGTATATCGGAAGCATCGACGATCAGGTCGTGCCCCTTGAGGTGGGTGATACTAACTCAAAATAACGTTGCTCGGCGCTTTTCTTACTGACAACTCGATCTTCAGTCTGCCCTATACTCGTCGGCGAGCCACCCGCTTCTCTACAGGGCAGTTTTTGTGTAAGCCTTCCCTTGTTTCACGCTTGCTGAAGCCTCCGGGATCAACATCATGTCTTTGTAAATTCTGACTTTTTTCCTCAACGTGCTCGCAGTGACGCCAGGGTGCACGCCCCAGATTTGTAAGAACCCAACCCAAGTTCCCAGCTTCTTCTAGCCCGGGTTACAACCATATATGGGACACCACACCACACTCTTCTCCGTTCATGATAATGACCTGTGGTTGATACGTGGCCTCGCAGCATCGCTCATCTGGTGGGGTTCGCGCTCAAGCTACGCAACATGGGGGTATCAGACCATGGGCTCATCCGAGAGCTGAGTGTGCCACTCGCTGGGTCGCTGTACTCAGGTGCCGGCCATTCTACGCTGTATGATGACCCGCAGGTTTACAAGTACGTGAGCCACAGCCGGCCGCCTACAGCCGCCCCCCAGGCTACACGTTTCTGACGCTGGGCATGGCCCGCCTTTCCTCGCGCAGCCTTGCCATATCGCATGCTCTCGAGACCAGCGACGTAGGCCGCGTGCCTTGCGAGATCCGAAAGCATGAAGGCATCACCAACCCCAACCCGCATTACCTGCCGTGGATCATGCGTGGGCTGCTGGAGGAGGATCTTGCCAGGACGGAGCTTTCGTCCGAGGTTGCGGAGCTCCTGGCACAATTCGACAACTGGAAGCCCGTCACCAAGGCCCTCAAGGACGTCAAGTACAGGCTGGAGCCGGTCCGGTCCAAGCTATAGACAGAGATAGACGGCGTCGTTGCATTTAAGATGGTTAACTGTACATTAACCAGCGAACAGCGTAGAACTGCATTGGGCTGGAGGGGTGGAACCGTCTTTGATTCTCTTTGTTGTTTTATCTTGCCTCCTCCTTTTTTTCCCCCCCTCTGTGTCTATTCTAATGGGAGGTATTGGACGGCGACATGATTCGCATCTAGATGGTATGGGACATGGGCCCTCCGTCTTGGTCAATGAGATGGTAATAAACATACACGCATCGTATACTGAAAACCCAGGTTTTTACTGGCGGCAGTACGTCACATATCTGCTCTGTCCAGTCCCAAACTAGAGTGATATTTCCGACCAGAGCACGGGAGCAAATAGAACTTGGTATTTTGCATGTCGTCTCTAGATTTATTTTCGTGCGAGCATAGACCCATATACCATTGGTCCAGGCGGCTCGGTCTATGTACTTTTAATACACATGCTTTCTGCATGACTTGGATATACATATACTTATACATGTCGCAAACGCATCACGACCGTCCAGAATTGGGCAACCGAAAGGACCAGCCACATGCGCCAGCCGCATGCATGGAAACGCAAAAAAAAAAAAAAAAAAAAAAAAGTTACGAGATCCCCAAGGTGCGTGTATGGGAGGAATATGGCCCATAACACAGTTTCAGGAATCATCAATGATCTAAGAAGACGCCATTTAGATGTGATGCTCCCACCCATATTCCTTGAGATAAAGGAAATTCGGAGACGAGGGTCCCAATGCATCGCCGCGTCCAGCCGGAATCAACGTCAGCGCCTTCCAATGCGCCACTGATAGATGGTGTTCTGGATCTCGTCCCAGGTCATCTGCTTGGTGCTGACGCCGGCCACAGACGCCTCCTGGAGAACAACGGTGGGCGCGCCGCTGCCTTTGCCCGGGTTGTTGACCAGGCCGCCGGTGACCCTGCGGGCGACGGCGCGCAGGTCGCCGACGGTGAGGGCATTGATGCGGCGCGTCATCTCGTGGACGGGCACCTTGCGGCCGTGGACCTGGACCTGGCGCCCGAGGTCCTCGAGCTCGATCATGCGGCTTTCGAGATTCATCAGGAGGCTGGACCTGAGCTGGTTCTTCGCACGCTCGACCTCGACCTTGCCCAGGGCGTGGAAGCCCGAGTCGAGGGTCAAGGCATGGAGCTCGCGGCAGATGACTTCTAGCATTTTGCTAGTGCGGCCGGGATAGCACGAGGCCGCAACGCCAAACAGTCCCGAGTCCGTGTAGGAGTGGTTGAAGGCGACACACGACTCGACCCAGCCGTGTTGGTTGAGCACGTTGGTGTAGAGCCGCGAGTACATACCCTTGCCCGGCCCGCCGGCAGAGAAGGAACCACCGCCTCCCAGGAGGGTCTGCAAACAAGCCAGTGCGTAGATGTCGTCGTCTAGAATCGGCAGGCCCTCGAGGGCTACCTGGATGTGCGTAAAGGTCGGCAGGTTCGGGTTTAGGGGCGGCGGCTGGGGCGCAAGAGAGAGGAAGCCGCCGGTGTAGTGGGACGGAGAATGGGATAAAGGGGCGAGAGGATCGGTCGCCAGGGCAGACGGCGTAATAACGGAAGCATTATGTGGAGCCGAAGTGGATAGGCTTTTGAGAAAAGGTATTTTAGAAAGCAGACCGGACGACGATGACGAGCGTGGGGACATGGTTGAGACATTATGGGCCTGCTGCTGCTGATGATGATGATGATGCTGCTGCTGCTGCTGCTGCTGTTGCTGGGCAGAGGCAGCATCGAGCGGGCTCTCGGGCTGGGGGACAGATGCACCCTTCATGTCACCAAAGTGCTGGGTGGTCAGCTTCACGGCATCGGCGTGGGGGATGCCGGCGAAGGCGACGACCATCCTTTCGGGACGGTAGAAGGCTTCCCTGTAAGCCATTATGACGTCGCGATCAATGGCATCAAGGCGCTCCTGGGGACACAGCAAGGGGTTGCCGAGGGTGTTGTCCTTGAAGGCGGCGGTATGGACAAGTTCTGGGAGGATCAGGTCCGGCTTGGCCCATATTTCGTTAACCTCGTAGGTGGCCGTATCGAGCTGCTGCGAAATCTCGGCGTCGGTGAGCCGGGGGTCGCGGATGGTTTCGGCCAACAGGGCAATGGTGGTAGGTATGGCGTTGTTGAATGTGGCAGCCTGGTACATCATGGACTCGCGGGACGAGGCGCATTGGATATTGCCACCGAGCTGCTCGACCTGCTCCAGCATCTCGTCGGCCGTGTGCTTGCTCGTCGATTTGAAAGCCAACCGGTCCATGAGGTGGCTGGCGCCGCGTAGGTAGTCCGTCTCGTAGCGCGACCCTGCATCGATATAGATGCCCACGCCCGAGAAAGCCCCGGGTAGCGCCTCGGAAGCGACGCGGATGCCGTTGGGGAGCCTTGTGACACTATCCAGCTCCGTTGGCTCCTACACGGCCGTGTTGTGTTAGCAGGGACTCCCGGAAGCTTAAGGAAAGAAACGGGCCCCGGGGCAGCCGCGAGGGCTTGGAACGGGCCGCGCTGCCATGATTTGTGGCGCACCAAGGCTTGTGGAGGAGGGGCAACGGCTGCGAATGTCCGAGCCGTAGATTTTCTGGGGACGCCATGTGGATGTCTCCAAGACGCAGCGAGGGAGCGTAGGTGTGGCCTGGTCAGGCCAGACAGCCTGGCGGAGCACGAGCGCAGCATGGCGTGCAGTTGTCTAGGGGTGCTATGGAAAGGCTGGCCCGCCGAGGCCGCGCTGTCTCTCTCTATCTCTCTTTGCCGCTGGCGGGGACGGCGAGAGTTGGCCACCTAAATCGAGGCGGGGCAAGTCAGGCGGGCGGCGATGACAGATCAACACTGTTTCGCATGGGTCGCAAGTTCGGGCGAGCTTGACGAGGACTTCACGGCGTCGGGTAGGCGAAGCCCGTAGAGCAGATTCAATGAGACGGATCGACCTTTTGGTGCGTCGTTGTCCGTGGGAGGCCCGACTGTCGTGCAGACGGGATGGACTAATTGTTATCGATAAAGATTTTTTTTTCTTCGTCACATCCCGTCAGCCCCTTGGACTGGCACACCTCCCGTTGGAAATAGAAAAGGCGCTGCAGGGGAGCGGGTGGGTCCATTGATCAGCGGCCTCCTCCACGTGAACCCTCAGGGTGCCAGGCTCCAGTATAGAATCTTGCTCAAATGTTCGGGCGGTGCTATCACGCAGAGGAGGAGGCGACGCCGGGGAGGCAACACTCGGGGCTTCGGGGACCAGACGATGCCATGCCCGTTCAGGCGACCGTCTCACAGCACTTTTGACGCATGCATCATCAGCTTTGACCGCCAACCGCCTTCGCTAGACCCAACGCGCCCATCCAAAGTCAGCCCTCGCAGGCTGGGTGCGCATGTGTGTTCTTTGTTGCGCGCGTGTGTGGGGGTGTCCAATCGCTTCTGCATCATGGGGAAGAACAAGGGGAATAACGCCGTGAGGGTAACCCTCGCATGTGACGTCTGCGTGTCCACCCCCTTTATTTATTATCGAGTTCTCTTTGAATCTCGGTTGTCTGTACGAAAAAGGTCATTTATGTATCTAGCAGCCTCCTCGCTTGTCCATAGTACATGGCCCGATGGATGGATTATGCCTGGTGGCGAGTCGAGATCCATCCAACCGGGGCGCATGTCGGAAAGGCAAAACCAGGAAGCCTGGCCTGTTCCCGCCCATCAAGACAGACATCCTCAAAACTTCAGCCCGCATAGATTGATGTGCCAGGATCGGCCTGCAGAGTTTCTAGCAACGCCAACATCGAGCTCCCCCGCGTTAGGTGCCTCCACTGTTTAGATCCAGCGGGCTGCCCGTGTCCTGTGTAAGCCAGACCGAGCCGCCGCCAGACGAGACGGGACCCCAGATCGGACCAGTCCAACGCTCACCACCTATTCGGTAGGTGGTATGGAGTCGCCGGTCTGTGCCCTTTTTTGATGCATGCTGGTGTGCATTAAGAACGTGCCCAGGCCCGCCTTTGCTTTGGGACCACACGCCGTTGGCTCCTTCCATAGCTGGCAAGCACAGCAGCAGCCGAACTTGACACTAGCAGAGGCGGCACCAGAAGCAGCGCCACCAGCAGGCAGCGAGTGCCCACCACTGTTTGGGCCAGTCATTCAGTGTCCGCTCAGGCGCCAGCGCCAGCGCCAGCGACCCAGCGCCGCCCACACACCACTGCAAGGTGCAGGCCGGTCAGCCACATTGGGAGTCGGCACGACACCGACCGGGGAATCGATTTGGAAGTCCATGCCAGACAACATCCCAAGGAATAGCCTCCCCTGCCGCTCTCGCAGCACTCGCACGCGCAGTCTAAATGTCGGCTGCGTCGTCGTCCTCCCAGCACCCGGCCCCAGCGCCCTCGTCGCCGGCCCTGATCCTCAGCTCGTCCCCACCCGTCGCCGCCAGGGCATCGTCGCCATCGTCTGCCAACGGCCACAGCCACAGCCACAACGGCACCAGCGGCAGCCGGAGCAGCCGCCTGCTGGGCCTCAACTCGTATCTCAAGAAGAGCCTGACCCTGACGCGCGACCAGAACCACCACCACAGCCCCGATCACGCCAACCCCGCCCACACCGTCGCCGTCAGGCCTCGACCCCAGAACCCCCCGACACCACCACAACAACCATCGCCCCATCATACCCACTCGCAATCTGCCCACCCCAGCGACAGCACCACCACCACCACCGCCAACGCCCACAACAACAACAATAACAACAACCACAACAACCGCAACAACGGTCCCAGCGACGCCGGCACCGCTGACGCCGCGCCGATTCCTACCACCGCCCGCCGGCCCGTCTCCAGCCTCTTCCGGACCGTCAGTTCGTCGTCGCCCAATTCTCGCGCAATCGCCACCGCCACCCCGTCGACAACCTCTGCCTCTGCCTCATCGTCCATCTTCCCCGCCTCCTGGTCTCGGTCGCGCAGCACCAGCCCGCTGTCGTCTCAGGGGCCCGTCCCCGCGTCCCCTATCCCATCGCCTGTCGCCGCCCCTATCCCATCGCCTGTCGCCGCCCTTTTCCCGCCCGCCCCTTCGCAGTCTGCGCCGGCGCTTGCAGCTCAACCGTTTGCTGCCGCCGCGGCGCCGCCACCACCCCCGGCCGACGCAACCCCTTCGCCCGAGAGCCTTGCCGTGGTAGAGCCGGACCGAGGCATCGGCGCTGGCTCCATGACCCGGACACGTGCTGCCACCGCCTCTGAGGCGGCTGTCCTGGCCCAGGGCGGCGGGTCCGGCTCCGAGGCGATGCCCTCGATCCGCTTCTCGACCTTCTACGATCCCCGCGCCACCCGCCCGTCCCTCACCTTCAGCCCCGTTTCCAGGACTCTACCTACCGGGACCGAGATCATCCGTGTCGGCCGCTACTCCGAGCGCGACGCCCAGCCCAACGTGCCCGTCAACGTGCCCTCGGCCGCTCCCGTCGGCTTCAAGTCCAAGGTCGTCAGTCGGAGACACTGCGAATTCTGGCACGAGGGCGGCAAGTGGTACATCAGGGACGTCAAGAGTTCGTCTGGCACATTCCTCAACCACATAAGGCTGAGCCCTCCTGGCACCGAGTCGAAGCCGTTCCCCATCAACGATGGCGATATTGTCCAGCTTGGCATCGACTTCAAGGGCGGTGAGGAGATGATCTTTCGCTGCGTCAAGATGCGCCTAGAGCTGAACCGTGGGTGGCAGAGCAAGCTCAACGCCTTCAAGTACGTAGCCGACGCTGGCTCCTCCCGCCCTGTTGATATCTACATGCACTTCTCCCTCTCGTACTGACCGCAGCTCACCTCCGTCGCACCAGCATGAACACTCACAAGAGGCTACGCAATATGACCAAATCTGGCGATGGCGGCGCTTCCAGCCAGACCTCGCAGGACTGCTCGATATGCCTGAATTCGATCGCGGTATGCTCATTCGCTCGCTCGCTCGCCTGCTCCTCTGGCTTTTGCCCTTTGATATAATCCATAATCCACCCAACAGTAACTAACAGAATCCAACACTGTGCAGCCCTGCCAGTGTCTGTTCGTAGCCCCGTGCTCCCACACGTGGCACTACAAGTGCATCCGGAGCCTGCTCACGTCCCCACAGTACCCCATCTTCATCTGTCCAAACTGCCGTGCCGCCGCCGATCTCGAAGCCGAGGTCGAGGATCCGGAGGAGTGGGAGCAACTGGACTCGGACTTGGACGATAGCGCCGTCGGCGGGCCTGAGACCAACGGGGAAGGGGCATCGGCCGCCGCAGCCGCCAACGTGAACGGGACGCCATCCGCGTCGGCCTCCCTGCCGGCGCCGGCGCCGGTGCCCGTCCCTCTGGCGGTGGCCGTGGCTGAAACCGACGACGCGGCCGTGCTTCCGGTTCCGCCTTCGTCGACGGCCACAACAACTCCGTCATCCCCACAAGCACAGGCGTCTCACGCAACGTCGACCCCGCTTCCGATCCCTCGTATGCCGTCGACTGCCTCTTCTCGCCGCCTGACCGCTCAGGGGGCCACCTCTGGCGTGACCTTGGACGCCGAAGCCTCTGGATCCGGTTCCGAGGAGCGTGATACCCGAACGCCATCACCGACACGCCACGGCCCCGCGCTGCTCCATGCCGTCGAGGGACCGATCACGCCGAGGAACGATGCCGGGCCATGGGTATTCGACGGCAGTGGAGTCCGTATGAGGGCGGGCCCGCCCACGACGGCCGCAGCCAGCACGACGGCCGCCGGCGCGCCAGGGCACAATGCAACAGCCCAGTTGACCAGTATCGACGACATTGCAAGGGCATGAGGGGCGCTCTGCATATCAAGCTGAACAGCCATCAGCTCTACGTTCACGGGGATGCCCAAGCAGACGATGGTCACGCACGGCTGCGGGAGTGGGGGATTCTTGCGGCTGCGTCTCGGCGTGGGAGTTTAGGTTACGATGGTATTATTTCTCTTGAGGCTGGAGGACTCGACCGGTTGTCCCCCACGCCCATGCCGCATATGTGCTCGCCAGGTTAACTGGCGAAAACATGATTCCTGGGCATGAAAACTTTTTGGGAAGGGATGGACGATTATTTGTGGCGGGCTAGAACGGACCTAATCTGTGCCGTCCGTCCGTCGGCGGAATTCCGTCGGTATCTACCTATCTGTCACTTGCCCCTTTATTCTGTTTCCCTCTCTTATCTGCTTTATCGTCTCCTCTGCGCCCTTTTGTCACCTCCTCTCCCATGACATATTCCCTCCTTACGTGTTTCTAATTCTTCTGTCATTAATGGTGAGGCTCTGTTGATCATTTTTGTTTTTTTTTTTGTTTTTTCCGCGTCTTGTCTGTTTATTTTTTTTTTTTTTCTTTCTTGTTCTCAAGCATTTCCGAGAAAGCTCCCGTGGTGGTCGAACTGTCTCTGGAGGTCTATTGTTTTGGACAGCTTCTTTTTTCTTTTTTTTTGCATCATGGCGTTCTCGTTTTTCTTTCTTTTTTTTTTTTTTTTTTTTGCTCCCAAATCTCTGTCTCTAGTGGCTCAGCCAAGCGCCTTTTTCCGTTTTGCTTCACCGGCCCGGTCCGGCCGTGCGTGCATGCGTTTTCTCTCGAACCAGTGCTCTGTCATGTGTGGTTGCTTCGTTGCCATTGCACCCTTTACTACTTCTGCTCGGTCTCGGTGAATACCTGCTCCGCCACTCGTCTCTTTTTTGCTTCACACGACGGTTCTGTTTTGGATATGTTCGCTTGGCCTACCTGTTCCCGGTTTGCTATTACATCATGACCACTGCGCAGAGGAAGCGGCAAGTCAGTCGGTCAATCAATCAAGCGCCTGCATCGCATTTATTATGTGTGGCGTCCCGAGACTCAGCGCATGGTCCGTCCTGGGACACCCGGAGGCCGGACCACGATTTACCCCTGATCATGACATCTAGATTATCCTTCGCAGCGCAGCCGGGTCGGGCCCAACCCGCACAAAGTCCTAACCAAAAAGGTATCTCGGTACAGTATATGTATCGTATGAACGAGTACATAGGTGGATGGCTCGCTCGACCGCCCTTTTACCTGAACACGACCTGGCCCAGCCGTTCAATCTCGAGCCCGTCGGCCGTGTTGCGGCCCGCAGCCTCGAGCAGCCTCGTCCACTCGTCCCTGTTCTTGAGGCGCACTGCCTCCTCGGCCGCCCGCACGTTCATGCCGCACTTTTCGTACATTGTGATGGATGCCCCTTCCTTTATGGTTGTGCATTTGGGAATAAAGGTCGAGGCGAGGCGCGGGTTGCCCGCTTGCAGTATCAGGTTGAAGAATGGCTTTTTCGTGTTGTTCCCGCAATGTGTCAGTCAAGTCGAGTCGATCGGTTGGCTCTGGCGTTCCGGATCTTCCGGGTCCAGCGAGTTTTTGGAGTCCAGAGACACTCACCTCCCAGCCTATGGGGCTCTTGCGGGCCTTTCCTATTTCTTCGACTTCGTTCCAGTCTCGCTTGGCTACCAGAGCTCGAAGTCTGCGTCATGAAAGTCGGGGTGTGGTTGCATGTCAGCCTTTGTAATACATGCCTTCTTTGCACGCAATATAGTCAAACCCCCGGGCGAGGAGCAGCACGAGACCGACTCACCGGATCCACCAAGCCACCCTCTCGGGCACCTTGAACTCGCTCTGTATCTTCTTTGCGCGTGTGTGAAAGCCCAGCCGGATCAGCTTGAACATTGTCTCGTTGACGCTCAGGCCGGTGAAGGAGTCGGTGAGGTCACGGTCGAAGGCCTCCTGCATGCGCAGCAGGGTGGCCGACTCCTTGAGCGCGCGGAGCTCAAAGGCGCTCTCGCGGGCGTTGTCGCTCAGCAGGCGCGCGGCCAGCCCCATCTTATCGCCGGCGGTGCGCGCGTCGGGCTGCCGCAGCGCCTCGCGCAGGAACACGCTGGCGCCGTCCAGGCGCCGGTCCTCCTGGTAGTAGAGGTCCTTGAGCAGCGAGTTGTCGCCGTCGCGGGCCGCTGCGGCCTCGACCAGCGCCGTCGCCACGGGCCGCCGGTTGACGACACGGAAGAAGGCAGCCAGCGGCAGCTTGCGCCGCAGCGCGTGCAGCACCACGAGCACCAGGTCCGTGTCGCCGCTCTCGACCGCCTTGTCCAGCGCCAGCTCCCCTTCGTCCATGGACAGCAGCAGCGGCACCTGGCGGCCTGCGCGCGGCTCGTGGTTGAGCAGCTCGGTGGCGAGGCGGCCGCGGCCCTCGTCGTAGGCCGCCCGCGCGATGGCCTCGAACGAAATGCCCGGCTTGCCCGACAGCTTCCCCACCACCACGCGCGCAATGGTATCGTCGTCGTCGGTCCCGAGGCGCACCTTGGCGCAGGCCCAGTGCACGTAGACGCGGTCCGTGGGCAGCCGCAGGTATCCGGCCACGCGCAGGGCCAGCTGGTACTCGTGCCTGTCGAGGAGACGGCCGATGAGGCGGTCGGGGCCGAGGCGCTGGTACTGCTCGAGCGAGAGAGGGAGGCCGATCTCGTAAAAGCGCACGGCGTTGAGCACGCGCAAGGTCTCGCACATGTCGACAAAGTCGTCGCTATTGTAGATGTCGAGGACCGACTTGCCGAACGAGGCGGCCTTGAGGAGCTGCTTCTGCCAGTGTATGTTGAACTCCTGGCCGGCGGCGCCGACGCACGTGTCGACGGCCTCGGTCAGGTTGCCCCTGATCAGCTGGATGTTGTCGTCGGCCTTGGGCGACTGCATCTCCAGCTGGCCCACGGCGTCGAGCAGGATGGAGGCGGGCGACTCGGTGCCCAGGCGGAAGACCTCCTCGGTGACATCGGGCACCTTTTGGATGAAGTCGCAGGACTCGTTGGTCAGCACGCGGACGCCGTCGTGGTCCTGGACGACGTGGATGCGGCCGTCATACAGGAAGGTGGCGACGGCGGCGCTGGGGCCGACGAGGTGGATCTCGTCCTCCCAGGCGACGACGACGGCGTCGTTGCCACACCAGCTGACGTACTTTGGCGGGATGCGCGACTTGAGGTCGTGCTCGCTCAGGCGGGTCTGGAAGTCGCACGTGATGACGTGGACGTGGCCGGCGGGGGTGTAGAGGGCGGCGAACTTGCCGTTGGGCGAGACGGCCATGTGGCTGAAGGGGCCGATGTCGAGGAAGCGGTCCTCGCACTCGCTGGCGTCGGCGACGTAGACGGTCTGGCCGATGCTGAGGAGCACCTCGACGGAGCGCGAGAGGGTGTAGCGCGGCGGGATCAGGGCCCACGAGTGCACGGGGCCCTCGGGGGCGGCGGCCAGGGCGCGCGGGCGCGGCTCGGCGTAGGACGAGACGGAGACGAGGGTGTTGTTGGACAGCAGGGCGACGAGCCCCGTGTCGTAGAAGAGGCACGCCTGGACGCCGTACTCGTCGGCGCCGTGGCCGAGCGAGAACTGGGTGAAGTCGTGCTGCAGGCCGTAGTAGCAGCGCACGGTGCCGTCGCGCGTGACGACGAGCAGGCGCTCGTCCTCGGACCAGCCCAGGCCGCGGACGGAGCCCTTGTCCCAGGGGATGGAGCGCAGCAGCTTGCCGGCGCAGCTGTAGACGTCGACGCTGGGCTTGCGCGCCTTGCCGGCCCGATACTCGACCAGCTTGTTTTCGTCGAGGTACAGGGCCACGGCGCCGCCGTCCGGGGCGCCGGCCACGACGTAGTTGTCCAGGTCCAGGTCCTGGTCGAAGACGGCCGTGTAGAGCTGCACCTTGCGGTAGTAGCGGTCCCCCACCTGCTCCCAGCTTGCCATCGGGTTCAGCTCCATGGCGGCGGCGGCGGCGGCGGCGGCGGGTAGGTGCTGGGATTCGTTACGCGGGTCAAGCCCAACGGCGTCACCTCATCTTCCCACCTCGGCTTGGTGTAGCCGGACGCGCCAAGAACCGACACGGGTTCCTTGGGCTCGATCCAGCGTGGGTCGCAGCCGAGGGTTGGGCCGCTTTTCCTCTACTTTCAGTAGTCTCTCTTTCTCGCCGTATGTCTTGCTTGATTCTTGATCCTCTCGTCTTCTTCCAGCCAGCGGCCCGGTCGGTCAGTCGCGCGCTGTCTCGGTGGCTGGTTGTGCTCCATCTCATCACCGCCGCCCAGCTGTGCTAATAACGCACGGGCCGCGCGGAACAGCACTCACCCCTGGCAGGCAGCGCCGTGCGTCATAATTCAGCAGGGGTCGGAGGCACTGATTTGAGCCCAACACTAAACCCATTGACCGCACCACATCCCCGCCCTCGGCCGGCCTCCAACACAGAGATAGATTGATTGATCCATGTCAATCACGGAATTACGTAGACGGCCCAAAGCGAAACGGCCACCGGCTCATTCCATCCGCGCTAAGACAGAACAATGCCTGACTGGCGGGACGAATATCTGGCCTCCTTGAGGGAGGCAGAGCAGAAAAACCCTGTCAATCACGAGCTCATCCAAGCCTGTGAGAAGGAGGAATTCCTCGCCGCGGGTCCCCTCATCTGCAAGCCATATCGGCTAACCCACCCAAACAGGCTCGCAGCTGCAGGACCGCATAGCCGTCCTCGAGGCCGAGAAGGCTGCCCTGCTTCAGGAGACGACAGGCTCTGGGGCTGCCGCCGCGACCACCCCGCCCACCCCGGCCTCGGCCCGGCGGGATGTTATCGCCGCTACCCCCTCCACCTCCTCCGACCCTTCGGTCGCGAAGCTCCGTCTGGAGCTGGCCGAGGCCCTGAGGGCCCAGGGGCTGCTCCAGTCGCGCGTCAAGACGGCCGAGGGCGAGCTCGAGAGGCTGCGCTCCAAGACGGCCGATGACGCCAAGGCCATCCGCCAGCTGACGTCGGAGCGCAACGTGCTCGCGACCAAAGTCAGAGACCGCGACGAGGAGCTCCGGGGAAAATCCAAGCTGGTCGAGGTAAAACTTTGCGACCCCTTTTTCTTTCCCCTTGCACAGCACATCATTCTGCTCATTGGTGTCCCTTGCTCCCATGTGGCTCCGTATAACCCTAAGAGCAACACAATTGCTGAAATCCGAAATTTACGACAGAATGTCCAAGACGAGCTCCTTGCTCTCACCCTCCAGCTCAACGTCACCGAACAGAAAAAGGCAAAGATCGAAGCGGACAACAAAGAGCTCGTAGAACGGTGGATGAAGCGCAAGGGCCAGGAGGCCGAAGCCCTCAACCTGGCAAACGAGCCCCTATTCACGAGACGACAATGACAGCTCCGTCGCCTGCTTCAAGGACATGCCTCGGGCCGGCACAGTCTCCTTGCATGTCGGCGGCATAGATCCTCGAGGCTTCACTGGTCTAGGCTTGCCTGGTGATTAGGTACCTCCCCTACCCCTACCCCAGGTTCGGCGAGCGGGCTTGTCGTGCATGCTCATTGCCTGCCACTAGTGGTGGCTAGGCTTTGAGAAAACTTTCTATTTCTCTACGCTTTCCGGGCGGACCTTTCCCTCTATTGCTCCCCGTTTCCCTTCTGCTCAAACCATGCTATCTAGGTAGTACATGCAAATCATTGCTGATCGGTGGTATCTCTTCTAACAACAGGAAAACAGAATAGGAACAGACATCACTTCCTCGTCGAAATGCAAAACGTACCCCCCGCCGCGGTCCAGCTCACATAGCCTTCGGGGTACGTGAGGTGCTCGACGTCCAGGATGGTGCTCCCGACATCGTTCAGCGCGTTCTTGTGGTCGTGTACAAAGCTCTTCAGCGACACGATCTTGCAGCCGCTCTTGAGGTCCAGGAACATGCGCACAAGGTCGTCGTTGAGCTGCGACGTGAAGGCCTGGTTGTTCACCAGCACAACATCGGCACGCAGCAGGGCTTGGTGGATCCTCTGGTTCGTCCGGAAGTCTCCTCGTTCCAGCCGGACCCTGCCCGGAGCCACCCCCCACAGCCGACAGCGCGCGCCGAACTCCCTCTTCTGCGCCTCGGCCAGGTTGCACGCGTTTTCCATCATCTCGCAGCCCCAGCTCTCGCAGCCGATGTCGAGAGCCGCCTGCAACACGACGTTTCCGACCCCGGAGCCGAGGTCGACGAAAACTTGGCCCGAGGTCATGTTAAGCCTCCGGATCAGTATGTCGTTTATGAAGGGGTGCAGGAGCTCGCCGTAAACATTGTCGGTGCCGTTCTCATATTTGGCGAGAAGCTCCACCTTGGGAGCGACGGTGCGGTCGTATACCTGCTCGAGTATGAATGCGACGAGATCGTTGGGGAGGGCGTGTCGGCTACTAAGGTTTCGGGCCAGCGCGCCGCTAGAACGGAGAGCCAGGACGTGGTTGTTGTATCTGTCTAGGGCCTTTCGAAACGCCTTATAATCCTGGACCGAGGGGCTTGAGGCTCGCTCGAGCTGCCGCACCAAGCCGTTGGCAGGGTCGTTTACCAGGAGGGCCTCGCTCTCGTTGAGATAGGTGTCGGCTACGTGTTTTACAACTCGTATTATCTCGGGGACGGCATCGATCATGTCCTTCCCAGAAACAAGCTCATACCTAGAAAGTTGTCGTCAGCACCAAAGCGCGTGACAGCAGTGCGTTCTGGTGGGCTGGCTTCGTAGGGCCTTCTCTTACCGTTCTCTCTGTCGCAGACCTGGGTACTGCAGCCTAACAGCAACCTCGGACGGCGGCGCGCCAAGCGAGGGTGAGCACTTGAGGGCAAGAGACGCGAGGTCGGCAGCGTGTATGAAGCGCGGCTCTGGCCGTTCCTTGCCGTCGGACTGCGTCTCTGTCAGGCAAGGCGCAACCAGCATGCGGTCCGGGTCGGCGACGCGATCGCTGTCGGCAGTGCGCTGTCGCTTGCGTACATCGAGGCTCTCCTCCCAGTCGTCGTCGTCGGAACCCGAATCGTTGTCGAACGTGACGCGGTCGCTAGTTGGGGATCTGCGCGGGGTAGGGCCGGGCCCGACGCTGGAAGCCTTGCGCTTGCGCACCGGGGCCTGCACCGACTGGTCCGAGCCGAACGAGGACGAGGAGGGCAGCGGGGATGCGCTGGTCGCGCTTCTGCGCAGCGGGTGGTGCGGAGCAGAGCCGGCACCGAGGCTGCCGCGGGGCCCTACCGCCGGGGGCCCAGCCTTCGATTGGGGCTTCGGCTTCGGCTTGACGAGGACCTTCTCGATGCGGATGGTGGGCGGCGCCGCCTTCAGTTTTGACTTTTGGCCGAGGATGCCCATGGCGCCGGGTAGGGTCGGATCGGAGACGCGGGGCACGGTCGGTCCGAGAGTGACGGCGACGCGGACGAGGGTGGTTTGAATGTGTGCTCGGATACGGCCAAAGATGTAAGTTGACAGGTGGCTAGCTACCTTACCTAGGCGCCAACCCGATCGATCCTAGCTATGTGTGCGCGCATGAAACCCGGAGCGTCCAACGTGCCTGGAGGCGGACTGGCGTCGAGGGGGTGGCTTTGGCTACGGCCGGGGGAGCTGCGCACTGCGCACGCGCCCGCGCGTCGTCCTCGTCGGGTCTTGGCGGAGTGAAGCGAGGAGAGCAGGGCTATCTAGGCTGGAGGCGGGCAGCATACAAGAAGATTGTACAGAGAGATGACAGCGCCCAGACTGATTCTGACAGATGGCCTGGTCAGGCTATGGAGATATCCAACAGGTGGGTAGGCAGCATCGCACGACGAGCCAGGCGGGCAAGGGAGAGTGAGGGAGGGAGGGAAAAGGTCACGGGTATGTGGCTGGCTTGGCTAGCGCGTTCCTGCGATCTGCTCTGCTCTGCTCTGGCTCTGCCTGCCCGCCCGGTTTGGGAGTTCGGTGGGTCGACGGTGGCCAAGAGCACGCTCGCGGTCCCACTCGACTGCCTCAGGCATTGAGTAATTGATTGAATGAATAGCTCCGGGCGTACCGTCGTTGGCATTGAGTGGTTTTTGGTGACCCAGCCCTGTGGTGTGGGAGCGAGCTGCGCCATTGAATGGGGGGCGAAGCCTGTGTCTGGGCAGGGCGCGGTTGGATGGAAGGAGCATGGGATGGTTTCTGGGCATTTTTCATTTTTAGCAGCGCTGCAAATAAACGGGCAGCCAAGTCCAGGCACTCTAGTGTAAACCTTCAAGCTGGTCAACCAACTCTCCCCTTTTTTATTCCACCGATTTCTGCCCGTCTTTGTTTGAGGGTGCCCGCGCGCTGCCCCTTGCTGGGTACCATTCATTGTCATCTCAACGCCCTGTGCATGCAGCCCGATACCCACCTCGCGCGACTCTGCTGGGGCGCTCCCGTGTCAGTCGCAGCCCAAGGGCATCGGCTCAAGCACCAACACTACACCAGCACCAGAACCCGGGCCCGCGCGCCCCCGGCGGCTGCTAATGCGGCGCTGCCGGCCAGCCGTCATCGTCCTGGTTGCCCTCATCGGTGGGCTTCTGGTCCCCAAAGCTGTGTGCGATGGCCTGAACAGCGTGACGTTCCTGTTCCCAACCGGAGGAGAGACGTTTACCTTCCCCAACACGGTCGTCAACATCAGCTACATCACGCCATTCTCCGCGCCCCAGCTGTTTATATGGTGTGGAAGTTTTGGCTCCAACGTGCGCCACAGTGAGTGTTGCTGCGCCCAGACCTTGATCGATGCCATGAGCCCCTAGAAGGCAGCGCTAACCGCACGCTGCCAGTCCGCACGGAATTCGTCAAGCCCTTTACCAACTTCCACTTGACACCGATAAATTTTACGAATTCAGACAAATGCTGGTTCAACCTTAAGCCAGACGGACAGGGGTCCGGCGAAAACACCGACGGCTTTTTCATCGTCGCCGACGAGTCGGCCAAGTCCACAACCGTCGGGCTCGCCACCGCCCCCGGGTCGATGCCTACTACACCACCGCCAGTCGCCTCCGGCACCCCGACCAGCGTTGCCACACCCTCAGTCACCGGAGGTGCCACCGCGCCTGCGACTGAACAGTCAGGCCCACATGGGTTAAGCTCTGGCGCCGTTGCCGGCATCTCGGTCGGTGCCACCCTTGTGGCGACTATCATATGTGCTGCCGCCCTGGCATTTTGGTGGGCGCGCCGCAGACACGGCGGCTCCTCCCAGTCCCGCTGGACGGGGTTCGCCGACTTCCTCCGGAAGCCGGCTGGCCCCAACGGCGAAGAGGAACCGTTGGCCATCCCTGTTTCTGGCCCGGCACCCTGGCAAACCGCTAACAGTCTCTCCGACGCCCCCAGCGATGTCCCCAGCCATACCCGGGGTCCCTCTCCCAGCGACACGCCGTTCATGATCAATGATGGCTATTTCGGCGCCCCGAGCGCTCACACCAGCGTGGCGCCACCGTCGGGCCGCATCGGAGACGCCTATAGCGTTTCCTTGACATACAACACTGGCTCCGAGGTCGGCGGCACCTCTCCCTCGAGTCGCGCAGCCACGGTGGCTGCCCCTGCTGCTGCCGTCGCTTCCGCGCCATCCGCGGCCGCGGCCGACCGCGACGCGGCTGAGCTGCCATCCCTTCACACTTATCGGGGCTGGGGAGGGGAGCAGGAGATGCCCGTTTCCGAGACTGGAGTCACGCGACTGCCTCATCCTGGCCGTGGCCCGGAGGCGGCTGAGCAAAAGTTTCTACTCCAGGACATGCAGACTTTGAAGACCCAAAGACCCCCGCCGAACCCGCCAGACCCTGGCCCGGGTTCGTTCTTTGCGGGCTGAACCGGAAGTCGCCTATGGATCAAAAGTCGGAACAAACACGCCGATGCCTACGGGCAAGGCGTCGCACACCTCCAGCCGCTTCGTCGCCACGGCCAGCTCGCCTCGAAAGCGATGATCCACCTACATCCTGGCTAATGTGACGGAACTCCTCGCGGTGTTGAAGACGTAGCAGCTACCGTGGACCTCCTGGTCGGCTACTGTTCATCAAGCCGGATTACCGTGCCGCGCGAGGCGTATCGCTCAGGGCCCTGGCGTTTCTGTCGTCGTGCGAAGGGCAGTCTGTCTGGACATACATTAGACGCAGGAGACGCAAAGGCAATGGCTCACATATATAGGTGTACCCGAGTATGGGAACGTATCCAAGGACCCTAGTTTAGGACCGGAGATACTGATGTAAGCAGCGGAACAGATTCTCGCACAAATAACAACTTCACCCCACTACCGCACCTCTCAACCTTCCGTGACGCGTCCAGGTCTTCCCGCTCCGTCACTCGCTGGCCTCGAGAACGGCCTTGATCATATCGTTGCCAAGCTTGATGGCGTCGGCGAAGCGGGGCTCGAAGAAGCGCTGCGTGACGACGAACCTCTCCCGCCACGTGTCAAAGTGGCCGAGGCTGACGCACTCAGCCCACCCTCTGGCCGCAAAGGTGAACTCGAGGTCGTCGGCCCGGAAGGTGTTGTCCTCGATGGCGATGCGCAGAGCCTCGTCCAGCCGCGCGGGGCTGCGGAAGAGGTGCTCCGTCACGCCCAGCCACAGCCGGAACAGCGGCGTCGAGCAGATCATGTGGTCGTACGGCACGATGCCCAGCGCGCTCCAGCAGTCCACCATGGCCAGCAGGCTGAGGTGGTTGTTGGGAAGCTGCTGCTGCTGCTGCTGCGTCTCGCCGTCGCCGCCGCTGCTGCCGGTGGCGGCCCCGAGGCCGAAGCGGTCCAGCAGGCCATCCTTGAGCAAGGGCCTGGCCCCCCATTTGGGCTCATCCTCGCGGCCAAAGACCTTGTCGCGGGCGGCGAGGACGCGGGCGCGCAGCTCGTCAGCCCGGCCCTCGAGCATGAGCTTGTACAGGGCCGTGGTCGAGCGGGCGTACTGATCGATCTGGGCGCGCGCCTCGGGGTTGAGGATGGCGAGCCCGGCGTAGACGTGCCACTTTTGCGCGTAGATGCGCAGCATCAGGTTGATCTTTGCGTTCTCGATCCCGCCCACGTACCGCCCGCCCTCCCAGGGGAACTGCGCCGACGCGTGCCACGCCTTGCCCATGGACAGAAACGCCGCGTGCGTCACGGCCTGCGTGTCGGCCGTGATGCGGTCGTGCTCGCGCGCCGTGAGCACCACGTGCTTCGAGCCCAGGCACCGGAGCACCGCCTCCACCTTTGCGAAGGAGGCGTCGCTCGCGCGGTGCTGTATCAGGACCTAGATACAAGGTAGCCGCGTGCGCTGCACTATCAGCAACAGCTCACAAGCAGGCATCTCCACTAGCCTGGCAGCAACCTGGCCAAAATGCCGACCCGTTCCCGCTCTCACATGCATGTGTGTGTGTGTGTGTGTGTGTGTGCTCATCACAGCTGCCGCCGACTTACCAGAGGCTGGCCCTTGGGGTCTACGCTCGGGCCGTGCAGGGAGTGACATGATACGATGTCGACGTCGCTGGGGAGGTGCTCCTCAAAGGCCCGGATTTCTGGGTCCTTGCACGACGTCTGTCCTCCCACTATGGCTTTCTGCTTGGTGGCTGTAGCCGTGGTGCTTTGTGAGAAACTGAACCTTGAGACCTCGTAGACTGGAGGGGTAGGCAAAAGAAGACAATGCGTGGGCGGGGCAACTACGTACAAGGGCCATACTCGGCTACAACACGGCCGATAGATGCCGCCTCCACGCTGTAGATGATGTAGTCACTAGCTCGTGACACCAGATGCCCGTTGCGCATGACTTCAACATTCTTCGAGGGTGACGGTAGCGCTCGACGTAACGTAGGCACAATAGTTTCAGCACAGGTTCCTCACCTCACTCGGAGCGGCACAGGACGGTCGACGATGAAAGATACAAAAATACACTCGGAACGGACGCAGGATGTGGAAGGCAGCATACTTGTCCAGAGAATTCTTCGCGCAGGCTGTCAAACTTGTCTTCCCTATCACAGGCTAGGACACTATCATTCATCATTACTGGTTAGTATCGGCAGAGGCAGTATGCAACGGCTAAGCGTGGGGGTTTTTTTTTTCTTCCTCTTGTCTCTGCCCGTATTGCAAGCGGAGTTTGTAAATCTGCCAAGGTGACCGTTAGTTCCAGTCCCCAAAGTCAAGACGGTCAAGCAAGGCGATGATAGGTGTTTGCTCAGACAAGGTAAAGTAAGGTAGCTGAGAATTTTCATCATGGAAAGTCGTCAACCATACCGGGGCCAGAAAGGCTAATCCGGTAAGTCTCGGACGATGCTCTAGCCAAATGCACTCAAGTCATCATAGCGGAAGGGGAGGTGTCGCCCGAGGGAAAGAAAGAAAGATATCAAAGAACTTACCACGAGTAACGACACAATGCGACCCTAGCCACGAACCCCGACGGACCGGGGTTCGGCGGCAAGCGAAGCAGAGAACTAGCCAAGACCTACCTCCAGCCAGCGGCACTGAGCCTCTTGGCGTACATCTTGCCCATGTCACCCAGGCCGATGATGCCGACGACAAAGTCCCCCATGCCAGGCACAGGGTGCGAGGCTTGGTTGGAGGAAGCCATCTTAGTCGAGTCTGAGGGAGTGCAGGAGCTAAACAGTCACGACCAGCGCGCCACGAAAGCCCTCAGCACATCTTCGATGCGCCAAATCAGACGTCTCAATGAAGTCTGCAGATGCTGCAGAGAGCACTGTTACTTGGCTAGAGGTTATAATGAAGAGAAGAAAAGAAAAGTAAAGAAAAAGAAAAGAGATGGATTGCCGAGGAAGGAAAGGAAGAGAAAAAGGTTGCTTGTCGGGCGAAGCAAATTTTATGGTTGTCAGGAAGGATGTGGGACTTTTGTCGGGCGCGACCGTGGCTGGTTATTACGTAAGCCGGTGTTCTAGGCCCACTTCCCCTGCCGACCCCTCGCTCCAGGTTTTGCGGCCCACGCTCCTCTATGTCGTTATCGTCTCCCAAAAGTCCCGTCCAGCATGGAGACCATCTTCGCCATCGGATCCAACGGCTCCGGCCAGCTGGGAATCGGTCACCGGGAGGACGTTTCGGTGCCCAAGCCGGCGCTCTTCAGCACCAGCGACGACGGCGGGGTGGAGCCGGCCCAGCTGGCGTCGTCCATCGTCGGCTTCGCCGCGGGCGGAAACCACTCGCTGCTGCTCACGCGGTCTGGCGACCTCTACGCCGCCGGGGATCTGGACACGGGTGCGTGCGGGCTCGCGTCGGCCGACCTGGCCGCTGCTCGCAGCCAGCCCCTGGTCCTCCACAAGGTCCGTCTGCCCGGAGCTGCTGCGGGTGGTAGCGAGCAGGAACGGCCGACGACGCCAGGACGCCTGGTCGTGGCTCTGTGGGAGGCTTCCGTGGTCGTGGGCGCCGACGAGCAGGGCCGGCAGAACCGGGTCTACAGCTTCGGGTGCGGCGCCAAGGGCGAGCTCGGACAAGGGCCGCTGATCGTGCGAGTACCTGCGCCCGACCTGATCCCGAACTTCCCGCCGGCCGGCACCGAAGTGGTCGACCTGGCCGCCTGCATGGGCCACGCCGTCGCCGTCCTCGACAATGGCGAGGCGTGGGGCTGGGGACAGGGCAGGAAAGGCCAGCTGGGCCTTCCAGAGGGCATCGTCACGGAACCCCGCAAGATAGAAGGCGTAGGCTTCCGGGTGGCCAAGGCTGCGTGCGGCAAGGACTTCACCGTCCTCGTCGGCGAAAAGTCAACGGGTGAGATTCTCTTCCTGGGCTCGGACAAGTGGGGCCTCAAGGCGTCGACTCCATCATCAGTCAAGGATTGGAGGGACGTCCAGGCCAGCTGGGGTAGCGTATTTGTCCTGCGAGCGGACGGGAACATCCTCGGTTGGGGAAGAAATGACCACGGCCAGCTCCCGCCCCCCGGCCTCCCCCCAATTTCACGAATGGCCGCGGGCAGTGAGCACGTTGTCGGTGTCACCGAGGCCCAGGACGCCGTCCTAGCATGGGGCTGGGGTGAGCATGGCAACTGCGGCCCCCAGGTGCAGAAGCCTGCATCGGACAGTGAACAGTGGAACGTCATCGCATCTTCCAAATACATTCCTCCAGGATCCCGCATCACAGAAATCGCCGCAGGCTGTGCCACAAGCTGGGTAATGATAGGACAGTCTGCCCCATAGATAGCAACATTCCCAGAGCTGGATGCTATCGAACTAAAGAAACTATTCCGATTCATGCTCCCCTTTTTTATCAAGGCATGTTCAAAGAGGGGAGGGAACATGTCGAACACAGCAACTCCCCCGAATTGTCGCCAAATACAACGTAAATCGGGCACACGAAGCAGGGCGACACATTGTTGTCCACGCGTAGAAGGAGACGGGCACACAGAGTTGCTGCACGTATCAACGCATACCTCAAGAAAAGAGGCCGAACCGACGGACCTGCATAACTTGTCAGTACTAAGAATAGCCAAGCAAAAGGGCCGAGAGCGACGGAAGGATCGTGGCCGGGAGCCAAGAGGCTTACATCCGAAAGGCGCTGCGTAGGCTCAACTTCCGAGGGAAGGCCGTCATTTTGCGGTGCTTCGCTCCGCGCCTCCATCGAGGCAGTGCGGTTAAGATGATCGCTAATTCGCATGGTCGGTGGGTTCTATATCGATGCCATGTTAGCTCAAGGCTGCGCTTGATCTCCTCAACGGTAGATTAGACTCACAGGATCGTTACTGGCGTCCCAACCAAGAGGACCGTTGTCGTCGTCTTCACCCGCATCTCCGTTGACGGGCTCCCATTGCTGATCGTCATCTTGGGCAACAAACATGGCCTCGGACCGCATCGTTGACGGCGGTGGGAGCGGCGGCGGTCGCATGTCGAATGCTGACGGTCGAGGAGGCTGTGAGGTCTTCGCTACCAGAGGTGCCGACGCCGGGGCGGCCGGCTCTTGGGTCCGCTGTGACCGCGCCCGGGCAACCGAAGCGGCGCGGCTGGAGCCAGCATCAAGAGCGGGCTTTGCCGTCTTCGCTGCGTTTTGTCCTTTTCGCGATTTCTGTCCACCCTGCCCTCTCTCGCCGACCGTCATGAGGATGAACTCGCATAGGATGCCGTCGGCACTATAGTGTAACTTCATGGGACGCGCCGGGTTGGAGTACCGGGCAGAGAGGGTGGCACTGGTTATAGTGGCGTGCTGCAGGATGGACCTAAAGTCCTTGACGGGGATGATTGTGTGAAGTTTCGCCTCGACGGCGATGTCATCAAACTCGTCCATCTCGACAGCTATGGATGTATGCAAAGGCTTCTTGAGAATTGCTTCAGCCTCGCGTGTCAGCAGCGGACGAGACATGGATCGACGCACAGGACGGGGGAGGCCGAGGACAAGGCTCCCAACATACTGGCATCGCTGGACAGCTTAAAGCCCTTCTCGGTGTAGCAAGCAAAGTTCACGACATTCTCGCCCTCGGTGTTAATGTCGAGCAGATCAATGCCGGGACCGAAATGCTCCATGAGCTGGCGCAGCGTGCGGGACTCGATAGTCCAGTGGTTCACAGCCTCGTCGGGATCGAACCTGACCCGGGTCGGGGCTTTGACTTCGAACGGGAGGCTGTGTGTGGCGGTGATGCCGTTTCTGCACACTATCTGTGCGACGAACCGGCTCTTCTTCCCCGGTCCGTCATCTATAGCGACATCGCATCGCTCTATGGCCGTCTCCCTCTCTCTGTCACGGCCAGGCTCCCCGCCTACCCGGGCTCGGAAGACAGCCAGCAGAGCCTAGGTTGGTGCAAGATTAGATCCCGAAATCAGAGCCGCGCCCAGAGCAGGAGGTAGGGGTGAGGTCGGGCACGGGAATCAGGAGCAGGTGGCCACGGCGCACCTTGATGTAGACGCTGCAGTGGAAACGCTCCCTGTACTGTTCGCTACCCTGGAACGAATAGCGGGAGAAGAATCGGGCTAGCGCAAAGGAGAAAGATACATGGGCCGACTTGGTCAGATTCAGACCCGTCAGGACGAACTGATACGGATGGCAACGCAGAGACCCCATACGTCAGCGAGTGGTTGGCTTAGCGGGGGCGATAGAAGCAGTCAGATGTTGCAGACCTTGTCCTTGCTGGCGTCGAGGCAGACGTCATCGCAAAATTTGAGAATGCAGGCTAAAGCATTCTGCAGCGCGATAACGCCGTCTTCACTCAGAGTGAACGTGACGATGGCCATGCCGGGTGGCTTTGATGTCCTCTCCCGGTGGGTGGTTTGGTCACGCACGGTGGGCAGTACCCCAAGAAATCATGGTGGAGGAAGACGGTCGAGGTGCACGCGTTCGGGGCCTCCAACCAAGCCCAATCCCCTCCTGTCGCTCCTGAGGTTGTGTGAGAGCGGCTCGGGTCACTGGATATTTCGGTCTCGGGCAGACAGGCCAGTCAGTCTACCTCGGAGGCGATGAGAGGCTGGACAGGACCGGGCAGAGGCTGGTGTTTGTAGACGGGTGGACGATCTCAGCGTTAGCCCATTTAGGAAGTCGCGACATTGCGCGCGCGGGAAGAGCGAGAGGCTTGTTGTACACTGTGTGCGTCGCTGTTTCGCCAGGTTTGCCCCCATGTGATGCGATTAGGCGGAGCAAACTGCAGGTGGTGCACCCATCAGTAAAGCATGAGATCCTTGAAGATGCGCACTGTGCACTGTGCCAGCCCGCCCCAGACCCAATTCTCTCAGCGCGCGGGCGCCCCTTTCGTCCAGCGTCATTGAGTCAACTGAACTGGGGCGCAAGGAATCCCAGGTTACTTAAAGCGTGTATCAGCAAGCCTAGGCACTACAGCTCCGCTTCCTTTCGACATTTGGTGAAGGGCTGGGTGTGGGACAACGCAGGCGAAGAGGGTCAGCAAAAGAAGGATCCGTGGGAGGGAAAAAAAAAAGAGACCTATATAAATCCAACCGAAGAGCCAACTTTCCGTCCAGGGCTCCCTCGTGATAAAACAAGGTCTGGTTGCTCAACTTACTCCGGGACAAACCGATGAGAAGCGCTTTCTGGCGGCGGGCAATCCCTTACAGCGCCCATCCACACCCGTGCAGACGATTGTTGTTGTCGGCATTGCGTATCCCGCGCCCTGTGCCGAGGACGCTGGCCGCCCGCTCCATCTCGACGCCCGCATACGCCATCGCATCCAACATGGCCACACAGTCCGACATGCCCGGGGCTCCGGTCTCGGCCCCGGAACACGAAGCCCCGGCCAGTATACCGGCCGCCGCCGCCGAAGAGGCAGAACCCAAGCCGGTTGCGGAGAACACTGATGATAGCGCCGACGACGTGGCCGCTGAGCCGGCCCTCCCCCCACTGACCCCCGCCGAGTTCAGAGAGTTCAACCGACTCGCCGACCAGATGACATTCTACGTGAGTCGTCCGCCGTCCGCAGCAGGCCCCGGCTGCGCAAAACGAACAGCAAAAGCTGACGCCAAGACGGCGTGGATCCATCATGGCCGTCTGCAGCACAACCACTTCAAGCAAAGCTGGAACATCCTGCACGACGCCGCCAGCACCGGACGGCGGCCCAAGAACATGACGTTGAAGCAGTTCCTCGATACGGGTCTGAGCTTCGTCCGTGGGTTGACGATGCACCACGACATTGAGGAGACGTACCTGTATCCCATGCTCGCTCCCAAAATGTCCGAATTCCGCCATGCTCAAGGCGGCAGCGGCAGTAACAAGCTATCGCAGAAGCAGTCGGAGCTGATCCAGCAACACCGCGATATCCACGCCGGTACGAAGCAGCTTCCAGGTCACCGACAACGACCCCCCTGCAGGTCCCATGTGCGTGTGTGTCAATGTTGACTGGCCCTGACGCAACTGCCGTCTACCTACCTACCTAGGTATGGAACAGTTCGAAGACTACATCAGCAAGTGCCGCTCGCGCGAGGCGGACCTGGAGATGGGCGTGCTGCTCGAGAAGCTGGATTCGTGGGGCGATGTTCTCTGGAAGCACATGGACCAGGAGGTTGAGACGCTCGGGGCGGCCAACATGAGAAGGTATTACACCGTTAGTGAGATGAGGCGGCTACGGATGTAGGTTCTAGACCGCGCTGTTTTTTTTGATTTGTCTAAATATATATATCAGCCAGACAACCCATGGCAAGATGTGACTCGAGCGAGCATGATCTGGTCGGTAGGCGGGCTGCAGCGATAAAGTTTATCATGTTGTTTTGAAAGCTACCTAACCAGCTGATCTCGCGATAGTCTGATGCAGCCCGAGACTACATCGGCTACTGGCAGCTGTAGATTCTTTGCCTCCACGTTCTTTATACTCTTCCCCGGCCTTTTCGCTTTCCTTTTTATTTCCCTTGACGCAACTTTCCCCTAATCACCCCCGCATGATCAGAGATACAAAGATCCTCCGCCCGGCTCTGCACGGCTGTTGGCCTGACCCTCACATGGGAGGGGCTTCGGCAGCCTGTGCGAATTCGGTCTGACCTTTGTGAACCCTGAGAGGTGTCAAGAGCCGCTTCGGCGAACTCCCAAATTCCCCCACGCGCGACTCGGGGTTGGGATGAAACGCGAGGCCAACAATAGCAAGGCCAACAACGGCCTACCATTGGGTTGGGCATTCAAAGGCACAAAATCATGCAAGGTTGCCTCCCGATGCGGGAAGCCGGCGCAAAGCGTCATCACGCGGCACACAAGATCAGCCCGATCGAAACACTCCGTATTTTCTCTTTCCGTCTCTCTTACAAGAAACCCACGCACGCTGACTCAAAGGCAACAACAAAAGTGGCCAAATCTTGCACGACCCAAACAGACCAAGCTACCTCTTCCATCCCAACATGAACTCCCTAACGCGCCGCTAGCCTCGCAAGCGCGCATTCGGTACATCTCAAACCTCGGGAGATGAAACAAAAGGTATTAACTGAGGCGACCGATGAATGTGATTGCTGTTGCCCTAGAGGGTGCTCTCCGTCGGCAAAGCAAGACCTCAACAACGAGCCCTTTGATTGAAGTGAAAGACAAACAAGAAAAAAAAAAAAAAAAGTAAAACTCAAAACCTCCACAAAATATGACTAAAGAAATCTTCAGAACCAGTCGAGAGGAAAAAGAGATGAAAAGAAAAATTAGATACGAGAAGAGAGATGGTATGAAATCCCGAACAACAAAAAAGGAAAACAAGAAAGCTGGTACTTGCGCAGTTCGCCTGTTCTCCGCCCTATCCAAGGGATGTATGCTGGGTCAAGTAGTAAGGATGGCCGTGGGGGTACAATGTTTTGTGTAGGTCGAGAGAAATAACACCCAAGACAGGAAATAAGGAAACCCGAAAGCGAAAAAGGAAAGACGGATGAGGAAACAACATGATCGTCCCGACTCGACAGGACGAGCTAATGGAGGGGTGCGGTGCAGACCAACCATCTCAGGCTCGCAGCCATGTCCTGGTCTGGGATACCAGAGAAGGGTGGCGGCAATGGATGGATGATAGCTTAACGGGACAAGGTTTGACGAGATCTTTTATAGTAGGGAAACAAAACCAAAAAAAAAAAAAAAAAAAAAAAANGAAAAAAAAAAAAAAAAAAAAAAAAAAAAAAAAAAAAAAAAAAAAAAAAGAAGACGTAGGAAACCCATCATAACGTTCGTGTGGCTCAGAAACGCAACTCGGATGCTGGGGTATATGAGACGCGTTGCTGCTAGAAAGTAAAATGATCGCTCCACTATCATGCATCCTGAATCCAAACCTGTAAAGAGAAGAAGAAAAACCAAAGTCAGCGCATGTACAAGCGACGGGTATTACCACGACCAGGACCATGGCGTGAAGCAGCAGGCATCACGGCCCAGTTTAACTCTTACCTCCATCTTTCCGTTGTCCAGCCTCTCTCTCCGGGCGGCGCTCTTGGAGTTCATGATGGCCATGTCCAGGTCATCCTGATCACCCATGGTGATCATGTCGGCGGAACCGCCGCTTCCGTCGTCGTCACGGACCTTGATCTTGATGTTCCGGCGAGAGGGGATCTTGAACTTATTGCGGACTTGGTCGACGAAGCTACCATACTCGCAGGCCGCTCCGATCAAGATCATCCTCGTGTCGTCCGTGGCCGTGTAGTGCACCTTGACCTTGATGTTTCGGATGTCGGGCCTGCGAGATGCGCCCCTTTGAGAGCCAGACATGGAGTTGGTGCCGGGCCTGCGGTTAGAGACCATCTCAAAGTCTCCCTCGTCAAAGGATCCATCGTCGAAATCGCTGCCCTCGTCCTCCTCTTCGATGTACCGCTGCTGCTGCGGAGGCCGCCTTTGCGACCGACTGCCGCGGACGCTACCGCCGCCGCCACCCCCGGTGCCGTACGTATCGTAGACGTCGTCCAGATAGCCCTCTTCCTCCTCGCGCGAAGTTGGCCTCCTCCGAGGATCGCCACGCTGCGAGTAGGCTCGCGACGGTGTGGCCGAGGCGGCCCTCTGTGGCCGGCGCTGCTCCTGTGGGGATGTCCGCTCGTACCGGTCGTTCGGCCTCGCCTTGTCGATGTTGAGCTTGGCGGGCATCGGCTTGGGTCCGTTGCGAACAGAGGCGCCGCGGCTCATGGTCGTCGGCTTGTCGTTCTCGGGCGGCGGGGTGGGAGGGAAGACGTTCCTGCTGTTGGGCGGCTCGGATTGCTGCCTGCGGCTCTGCAGGCCAGGCTTCACCAGGTTCGTGGCCGCGAAGGAGATGTTGTCGGCTGGGCGGTCGTCCTTGACGTCGGTCTTGCCGGCGTTCTTTATCTCAGAGCCGGTGAAGCCGGTAAAGGCATTGGCCCTGTCCGACGCAGCGACCAGGCGCGCCTTGCCCAGGTAGTCCTTCGTCTTCAAGTTCCGCACCTTGGCATCGTTGGGTCTGTACACTACACCGACGGGAATCGAGAACACCGTGTAACCCTGGTGGGTTGTCCTGTCAGCGAGCTGCTCCTCTGGTCCGTTGTGGTCGTCGACGCTAGAATCGTCAGGTGTGATTACCTCTGCCTCCTCGCGGATGGCGTCGTCGATGACGTTGTGGTCCTCCACCACCTTCTCCTTGACGGCGAAGTTCAGATCCTGCAGACCTGCGTCCTTCTGCTGGAGATAGATGTAGCACAGGCCACGGTTAAACAACACTTCGCACGAGTACAGCTTGAACAGAAGGCCGAGCTGGGCATAGTCAATCATAGTGTTGCCCCGGAGGTAGAGCAGCGTGTCGTTAAAGTTGGCGAGGGCCTCCTCAAAATCGCCCAGTAGGAAGTTGGAGACGCCCTGTTGGAAATAGGCCACTGCTAGGTACTGGTCCAGCTTGATTGCTCTTTGGTAGCATTCGACCTAAAAATGAGAGGATGACAAAGTCAGTAAACCTGGGGCTCCTCCACGGAGTGATTGTTACAAGCCCAAAAGTCCGGCCGGGCCAGCGCGCGCGAGGAGGGAGGGACAGAGACAGAGAGGCGAGGGGACAAGACGTACAGCTTTCTCGTGCTCGCCAAGGGTGGCATGGATCACGCCCATGTTGAAGAGGATTTTGGAGGTGTCCGAAATCTTGTCGAACTCGCCCAGGGCGTCCTCGAACTCATTGTTGTCGTAGCGGCCCAGGGCCGTGACCCAGGTTTCTATTTCCTATCGCGAGGAGTCTTGTGGTGAGCAGCGTGGACGACGGCGGCGGCAACGACAATGACCAGGCAAGCGAGAGGAGGGGTCGCGGAGACGAACCTGCTTGAGCGACATGGTGCCAAATCAATTGCCCGGCAATTTCTTCAGGAGTCTGGCTTGTCAAGAAGGCTTTGGGCCTGATCGGAGGGGGAATGCGTGCGAGCGGCAAGCGGTGGGAGGCACAGTCCGTCGCACCTCGCTCGTCGTTGTCCAGCGTTGGTTGTGCGGTGGACGATTCGGAGCGGCGGGTGTAAGTGGATGATGAGGTATGGTGGTGCAGCAGCAGCAGCGTACGGGCTTTGCAGCAGACGGGCCAGGGGGGTGGGTTGGGGAATTTTTGAGTTAATAAGAAGTCCCAAGGTCGGGCCAGCCAGCAGAGCCGGTGGAGCAGCAGCACGCAGTTCCGAGACAGGGAGGCACCCCCGCTTTTTCTTCCGTTCTCTCCCTCCTCGTCCGTCGCTTGGTCCCCGATCGTGTGGCCCCCCAGTGTTCCAGCGCCTGTGGATGCAGCAAATTTAGTGTGGTCTTGGCGGGCGAGTGGTCGCAGGCAAGTGGCTCGATAGGCAGAGCTGAGCGGCCCCTGTCGCGGGTGGTCGTCGGTTTTCTGTCAAGACGGGCTAGCAGCTTGCCATGCCTCCCTGGGTCGGATGAGGTCGTTGGGTTGATCGAAAGGTAGAGGATTCAGGGCGGCGGCAAGGGGAAGAATCTCGGTCTGCTGTGCGTTTGGTCGGCTTGCCAGTTAGCGCTTTTTTTTAGGGGTGACAGCGAAAGCGCCCGCTACGTGTGCAGTGTGACGAGATGTGCGAAGAGGCACCAAAAAAAAGAGGCACGCCAAGTGGCCAATAAATGAAAGTGGGAATCAAACCAAAGAGGTTCAACCTACCACACCTCGGGCCGTCGGGGGTACCAGACCGCTTTTCTATCCGGGCAGAGAAGAACAAGGAGAGAAAAAAGAGGAGCGTGATGAAGAAAAAAAAAAAAAAAAAAAAGGGCGAAGAGGAGAAAGCGGGCGTGCGCGGTAAAGCACAGTACGTGTTTGGCGTCTCCCGAAAATAACCGCCTAGTGGCTGTACCTAAGCAATTGCTTGCAACGACTGTATCGGACCGAGAGGAATAGGATTATTGTCGCCAGTGGCGCGGGTGATATTGGGGATTTAGGCCTCGCTTGCGGGCACGGTATTAGTTGTAGGCGTGGTGTGTAGGCTGCAGTAGTAAGTGAGTGACGCGCGATCCCGCTTGCTGGGGCTTGCGTCTGTCTTTCTGTCTGCCAGTCAGGTCGTCGCTTCCTCGACGATGCTGCTGTTGGCGAGATGATGCAGAAGACGAGTGTGGCAACCCGGGCAGCGTCTACGGTGCCGGCAGTGGGAAGAAGAAGGAGGGAAGACGCACACACGCGCACACACACAGGGAGGGTCGAAAAGGGCATGAATGGAACATACAGGCGTCGAGTGCCGAACGGAAACAATCCAAGACGAAGATACGGAGACGCATGAATGCCCACCACCCTGGGTTCTCCCTCGTTCCTAGCGACGATGGTGGGGCTTAGCGGCTGGACCGAAGAGCCATGACGACCGCAGACGTGCACCCCGATCCCCTGCTGTCCACGGATTTCAGGAGGGCGTGCGGCTGGGGCCAGTGGAGCCCCGGTCCCTGCCCCAAGACCACGCCCATGTGCGGCCAGGGGGCGAAGAGGCGGCTGGCCAGCGCTCGAAGCCGAGCGGGCGTGCAGGGCTGGTGTTTCCAACGACGCCGCTGTGGCTTGAGCGTCTGCGTCAGGCTTCCCGGGGTGAGGCAGACTGGGCCGCGACGCGGGTATTTTCAAGTCGATATACGCATGTGCCAGCCGGAGTTGCCATCTCGCCTTGGTTTCGACAGCCTTCATCCCCGAGGTTTGTGGCATCACTCAGGCCGGCATCTGGATACCAGGAAGTACTTGGGGATTGTGTGATGACAGATATATAGACGGTACGGTACGTATGTGCTGCGTTGGACTATTGGTCTAACGTTTTTTTTTTCTCTCTCTCTCTTTCTTTTTTTCCCTCCCTGCAAAGTGACGGCAGATCGCTTGCTTGGCTCTGTGAATCAGAGGGACTTGGGACTGGCGCATTGACCAACACCATCCAGCAGCGTTCTCGATGACACCTACCGGGAGACGCGTACGCACAGCCCGCGGAGAAGATACACAAATCTTCTCTCGGCGGACGTGGAGGTGGTGGACACGTACCGTAACAACTATATCTCTGTCTCGGTCGATGTTTCTCCGGAAGACGTGCGGATAATCTGGAGCCCTATCTATGGCTGTCAACCGTTCAAGGGGGCATAAGAGTCGCACGTTTGCGTCTTCTTTATCGAACCACCTGGACCGGGCCCTGCTCTGGGGATCGAATGTTCCAAAAATCCTCCACCTCAGCAATGCCGCTCAGGCCAAGGATCGACAGGGGCACGGACTGGCGAGCAGCAAGCCAAAAGTCGTGGCCGGCCTGGTGGTGGCCTCGCACACAGACTTGGTTGTCCCGATCAAATGTGACCCCTTACTCGCTCCCAGCGCTTGCGATCGGCAGCCGTCCAATACTGTACCGACAGCACACATCGAATCACACCACACCCTTCATCCCGGCGGCTAGAGCCATGATCTGTGCCCGAGTTAGGTAGCCTCGGTCGGGCTAAAAGATGCACGCTGCATACTAGCACAACGAAGCAACGACTCCCTGAACCCTACCTCCCACGCCATTCGTGGAACGGGACTGGGATGCTTGGCGGCATTTTTAGGCACAAGGTTGTGGGGATGAAATCCACGGCTATGGCGAGGGAGCGAGACCAGTCAGCCAGCAAGCCACGCACAGTCACTGGGAGCCCGTTGAACCCTCAGGCTTTACAGCGGCGGCGGTCACGTCGGACAGGGCGGGAAACGACTCGCGCGCACATCCGCCCCTCCCCCGTTACCCTCCCACAAGCACAACAAACACGGTGTGGGATTCGCCCACCTGCTGCGCCTCGCCCTCGGTGAGCGGGTACCCTACGTTAATGCCCTCGACAAAGCCGCGTCCTACTGTATCTACACTACATAACGTCCTCCACAAGTAAGCGAGGAACAGGTAAGGCCGTGCGTGTCAAGCCGGGCGGATACCTCTCGGTAGGCACCTCTATGGTACAGTGCATCGAGAGTAAGCCGTCAACTTCTCCAGAGCATGGAGGGTGTGTCCATCTGAATGCTCCATCGCTTCAATTCCCGGCATTCACCTCCCACGGGCAAAGTTGGCCACAATACCTGATCCCCGCTGGGGAGCGAGGGCTCGGACGCTGGCGGATAGATCTTCGCAGCTTCGTAACCTTACGCGGTGGAGGGGAGCCCTTGCAGCAGCAAGCGGCCCGCAAAGCAGCCGCGCCAGCAGGGAGGGGGTGGGGGGGAATCATTGTGATTCCAGCAGCATTTTTTCCCGCACCCGCCGGTTAATGCGGTACAGCACTGGGTGCGCGACCGGGCAGGATCTTGAAAACTTATGCGAATCAGGCCCTTGTTTTTCAAACCCACCAAGCGTTCCAAGATTCGAGACCAGGGTCTCATTGGCCAGCAGCACCCCGTCTCCTACATGAGGCGTTCCAAAGGGCGGCTAGCAAAAGGGCGTGGCCGCTCTTCAGGCTATGTGCGGACGGTCCGTTAAATTCAGCAACCACTAACAACCTACCTCGGCAAAATGCTCAGGGACTCTAGTGCCATGCTTAGTCGTGCCACATCCCTGGCCCAAACAAAGTTGAAATCCCATCCACGAAGCTGGCAAGAATCCCATCTTTGCTTCTTCTTTTTCCATGGCGACGTTGAGGGAGCGCGCTTGGCATGGGTTGGTGGCGCTCTCGGGTACCGGAAGGGCCAATCCGGGCATGGGAGCTGTAGGTCACAGCGGGCGGTGCTGTGATTGTGATGTTGGGCCCTGCAGCGTGCGTTGCTTCACATGCAGTGTCGTTCTTGAAAGACGCCATTCCGACCTATCACGGCCGTGTGCCAGGGACGAGGACCACAGCAGGCTTTTGGCCTGCTCTGTGTTTAGAGTCTCATCTCATGCGTGCATGTGATATTGGTGACGATGCCTCGCCTCCACCTCGAATACGCCAGATCCCCGGATTGCGCGCTTGGCTGCGTATGAATTGAGCTTTGTGCCTGTGTGTCTGTGTGCGCACCTTGCACGCCACGGCCAGGGGTGAGGCATCCATAGGCCGATGATGTCCAGCCGAACATGCACGCCGTGACCAAAGTCGCGTGGAGGCTCTTGTGTCGGCCAGCCCCATGACACCGTCTGTGCCCATCTCAGCTAACGAGTGGGCATATGGTGGGCCGATTGCTCACATCTTGGAGTTCGTCCACCCCATGCGTTGAGATCTATCTTCCTACGGTGCACTCGCTACGTAGGTACCCAGTCTGCGACCCTGTGAGGCGTAGGCGTGTCCCGGTAGGGCGCTTCGTCTCTTCTTTTAGATCAGATAGTTTAACGTCATACGTCATGAACGGGTCGGCCGTGACGGTGAAGGTGGTGGTGCGAGGGTGGAGATGGCTCATGCTATGCTGAATCCGAAGCGCCGGCCAGCTATGGGGGCGGTGACCAGTCCTGCAGCCACATGGCTCGGGGCAAATCAGAGCGATGTGACGTGAACGGAGAGATGGTGCAGGATGAATCGTCGCTAAAGCAACCTGCTGGTCTGGCAGGATTGGTCGTGCGTGGAAGTGCACATATGCACTCCGCACCACCCACCCAACGGTAGCCTATCGGTTCCTGGCGTGGACGCGACCTTAGCACGTGCTAAGCCTGACCGGCAAGCGACGGACCGGTGCTCCTTTTTTTTTTTTTTCCTTTCCTGGTGTTGTGTGACGGGTCAGGCTAGACACAGCGGCGCCAATGTTCCATGGATGTTCTACGGAAAATCACAGTGCTGTGCCTGGATCCTGCACTCGCCTGACAAGGCACGCACCCGCTTGTCTGCAATATTGCTCAGGCTCTATTGTGCGTGGAGATCTTAAATAGAACACTTCTTCCGTTCGGTAAAAGTAAGCATACCTGTGCCTATCTGGGCACTGGGGAGGGTCTGCCAGATTGGGCGTTCCCTCCTCCGGCTCGGCAAGTGGGTATGTGCAAGGTGCGACTGTCCATGGCGGACGATTCCGAAACCTGCCAAGATGTCAAGCCTGTTTGAGGAGATAGGACGGTCCACGGCAATGGATACCGTGCGTCTGTCCTCTTACCCGAGACCAGTGAGTCGCGGCCGAGGACGAAAACGGCCAGTAGCGCCCGGATCCTCGAGGCAATCAGGGGCTGCTTGCCTAATGAGAAGAAAATATGGATGACAGGGAGAGGAACCAGCAATAAATAGAGAAAACAAAGATCACAACATTGTTCACACCGGATTTCAAAGCAACACCATCAATAGTGAACATACTCAAGCAAGCTGTATCGGGGAGGAAAAAAAGACCCAAGGAAAGAAATGATACGAAGCCATGTGTCATAGGCCATGGGTTGACTTCAGCCTTGGCTCTCTGCAACCGAAATACCTAATTCCATCCTTGCGCGTGCTGATCCAGGGCCCCTGTCCGGAATGTGTTCGAGGTGACCCAGAGCTGGCTTCATCTTTGCGGTGTTCTTTCTTTTTCGATCCCTTCAAGCTCGTCCCCGGCTTAGGTCGCCCTTCCATTTCGCATCCCTGCCATTTGCAATCCTATCGAAGCTCCTCCTACGCTGGTACCTTACCTTTTTTTCGGCCCAGACTCAATGCGCGATCGGAGTCCTTCCCGACTGGGTCTTTTTGGCTTGCCATGCCGCCTGCCACTGCTACCCAAGCATTGACACTATTCAACCCCCACCACCGCCTAGCCGCTACACGCGGTGTGGATGGGAGGATTTCGTCTCAAGTCCTTGCCGCCTGTCACTGCCGTTTATCTTCCGGTCTGTAGATGGTGGGACGGAGTGGGTTGTTTCTTTTCTGTCGAGGGATCTGCATCAAACGGCCAGAAGGGTGAACTGCTGCTGCTTTTTGCCATTTTTTTTTTATCTGTCCGGGAGTGTATTGTTGCTATTCTTGCTGCGCCTTGGTGTTTAGACGACTCGTGACCTGAGTATCATCTGCCGCACACACGGGCATGCCATGGCCAAGACAAGCAAGCCACCGGCCGCTGGAACAGGCAGCCCTTGACGTCGGCTAGAACATGCCCTTTTGCACCTCATCCGTCCGCTCCTCCCATATTGTCTTACCCGAGCAGGCGCAGACGGCCTTGTCGTTACCCCACATGCCAGCACTCCGGGCGATGACGCCAACGACCGTGTCGGCGTCGTTCTTGGGCCCCTCGCCGCCCGTCGTCTCGTCCAGAGGAGACACCATCATGGCGTGGCCTATGACCTCCCACACCTGGAATGCGCTCTCCAAGTAGGCGCTGCCACGGCCGCTCTTGTCCACCTGCACCACCCCGAGAGCGCCCCTGGGTCTGCTGGTATTCCCCTCCGATGCGCGCCCGGATGCGGCCCCGGCCCCGATCCAGATGGGCCCGGCGGATACCGCGCCGTCCTTCAAATCGCCATACTCGCGCACCGTCACTTGATACTGGCCCGGGGAGACGCCTCGCACCGTCAGGTCCACCAGAGTCACTGTCGGGGACACTTGAACCATCCGCGCCAAACCCCTGACCTCCCTCTCCCGCTTGCGTCTATCCTCGGGCGTTTCATTCAGGTTGAGATGCTGGTATGTCTCGAGGATGCTGACAGCCGCACCTTTTTTTTTCGGGTTTGAGTGGCAGATTGTGAGTTAGTCGTCCGTCCAGGTCACGGGAAATACCCACATGCCTGACAGCGCCAACGGACAGGGTCCGCGACGTCTTGTTTCGGCTGCTGTGACGAAAGGAAGATGCCCCTAGTTGCATAAGCGAACAGTGGCTGGTTTTGACACTTACTATCTGATGATCCCGACCCGCGAAGGATGGCATCCCTACCAGTAGCCTGGATAGCGTCGACGATGGCCGATGGCGGCGCTATCCCTCGGCCCCTTGTTTAGCTTAACTGCCTCTGCCCAGGCCATACGCCGGCAAGGGAGAAGGGATGACAGCAGCATTCTCGGGCTGTGCCTCCGGAGGTGACTGGGGAACGGACCTGTCCCTTCGATCACGACCAGCTGGTCTGCCAGGCTAGCCTCCACCTTGGTGATGCCGCCGAGTTTGTGCACCGCCTCTGAAACATCCTTGACGCAGCTGTCGCATTTCATAGGTACAGCGAAAAGCGTCTGTTGGCCATCATTTCGTCTTAGTATTTGACGTGCAGCCCTTTGCTTGCCATGAAAGCCTTGAAGCGTGCCGCCGGGGCCTGGAGGCCAGAGCAAGCAGGTAAACGAGGCACTCACCTGGAAGGAGTGGTTGACGGTCATTGTGATAGATTCTGGGGATAGGAACGAGATGTAGCTTTGAGTTCTCCAGGGGTCGTCGATAAAGCATGAAATTGATAAATTGATGGTGGTCAAGGGGATGTGCAGTGGTGGCTCAGTGGTTTCAGTTTCTAGATGGCGGTGCACGATATAGTGTTAGGCCCTTGGGCCCGCGGAGTCTGCGGATCGAGGCCGACAGATTTGCAGCCGGGCGTTGCCTCGAGGATTTTGGGGAGTCTGGTGTTCTATTCAGAGGTCGTCCACCACATTTTGAGAGGCATTGGGGGCTGTCCCACTAGCACTGTTCTCGGTATTTGCTCATTGCTTTGAAATACTGACATACATGCTGCGCGGCTTTTCGTCATCCTACGAGCCGGCCAGTCTGGAGTACCCCCACCAATTCACACACATTCATTCATCCGATCTAGCCGGCTGTGGCTTCCAGTCGAGGGGTTTGGGTTGGAGATCGTGTGAGCGGGCTTCCCCGCGGAGTGGGGCTAAAATGATCAACCTTTGCTGCTTATCAGCCTATCATGCCGTACCGTACTGCATTGGTTTAGTGCATAGGTGCTTTCCAAACCTGACATATTATTGCTATAAGCGATCCTCATCGGCGAAGCTCGATTTTCGCATCAAGGCAATCATTTCCACGGGACAGCGCCTGCCCGAGAAACTTGCAGCCTAGGTCTCCGGGTATATTGCCGAGTCTGTAAGGCCGCTCGAAGGGAAGAGGTGGAGGCGGAAAATCCTGACGACTGGGACGACCGGCAAAGCCGCCAGGATGTCACAAACCGTCGGTCTGGTAAGTCACCACCAGCAGAGCCCACGCGCCGGGGTCGATCGCCGCTTGCCATCCCCCAGCTCACCGTGCTTCCTCCTCCGGCCGCTCCCCGGACACAGACGCGGCTCGCCTACTCGCGCGTATGGCACCACGTATCCGCGTCGGCGCCGCACGCGGCCCTCTCGACGGCCAAGAACGTCGCGCCCGAGGCGGCCACCCCGCCGTCGTTGGGGCGACTGGCGTCGCGCATCGCGACCATCCTGATGGGCAAGCACAAGCCCATCTGGGACCCGTCCACCGACTGCGGCGATTACGTCGTCGTGACCAACTGCGCCGCCCTCTACACGACGGGCATGAAGAAGTACCGCAAGACATACTACAGGCACAACACCCGCCCGGGATCCCTGCGGTCCGTCACCATGGACGTGCTGATGGACAAGTTTGGCGGCGCCGAGGTGCTGCGCAAGGCGGTCAGCGGCATGCTGCCCAAGAACCGGCTGCGCCAGAAGAGGCTGGCTAGGCTAAAGGCCTTTGAGGGCGACGCGCACCCTTACCGTGAGAACCTGATCCGGTTCGGGGGCAAGCCGGTGGGTTCTCCGGGATGGGACAGCATAGTCAAGGCTGTCAGGGAGGCGGATAAGGTGAGGATATGAAAGCGAGGGCCCGGGGAGAATAAGCTGTGCGGATCTGCAACGAGATGATACCATGACGACGCAAGTCGACGTCGATCACGGCGCATAAACTGCGCACCGCTCAATATGGTCGAGGCCACATACCTAGGCTTCTAGCTATGTTGCGCAACGATGGCCTCTTCTCAGATGATCGGGGCTCTGTCGGAAGGCAGGGCTCGTGTAATATACAGCAGCCATGATGCCACCAAAGATGGTATAAACACGTGCTACTTGTTAGGACCGGACCCTTGATTTGACGGTCAAACGGAGTCCATGGATAACGGGGTCGACTTGTGGGAATTTAAACAGAAAAAAAAAGACATTGACCGAGTCCTCTAAGTGACTAAGGCCCAGCTACAACCACCTGGGTAAGATCTGCCATGTCTGCCAAGACCCGACGTTGTGAAAAATGATATGACATTAGGCGCAATGTAGACAGCGCAGGCAAACAAAGGCACGCGATATTATAAAAACACAGGCGACCCTCGGTCTATCCAATCTTGGGACCTCCATATATCCAACCATGTCCCTCGTCTATCCAGACTAGTCTATCTCCAGTAACAGGACGGCATCGGATGGGTGTGCCGTCCAGCATCGTGCGCTCCTTGCTATTCAAGCACGGGAAACCTCGCATTTGATAAGACCATTCGGTCCTGACTGGGGCGCGTAAACCTCGGCGTCCTTCCCGGTGTTCGCCAAACCCTGGTGCCAGCTCAGATCTGCAAATGGAGGAGATGCGGGTCAGCAACACCACCAACAAACAGCTTTATTGCGGGAAGAGTGAACCGGCCCAAACACGGGCTGTTGGCGGCCAAGAGGTACTCACCAATCTCAAAGTAGTGCTTGTTAGGGAGCGAGTAGTCGACCTTGTCAACCCCGGGCGCGGCCTCGAGGATCAGCTCGCACATCTTGTACATGGTGTTTTGCACCGATGGGCTTGCGTCGTTGGCAAAGGTCTTCATCGTGATGGCCCTGGCATCCTCCCAGGCCTTGTCGAACTGCGGGACGGCGGCACGGACAGCGGCCAGGTCGGGCATGGTCTTCCAAGTCCATCCGCAGTCGACGTCGGTGGACAGGATGCGATCCCAGGTCTCGCACAGGGTGGTGAACTCGTCACGGACGAAGCCGTGGAAGGCGGAGCCGGTGCTCTTGAGCACCGTCAGACCAACTATGCCGCTGCGGATGACAGCCCCAGCGTTGCGGCGGACGGTGACCTCAGCATTGCGCGTCTCCTGGCCGTCGCGGTAGAAGGAGTGCGGGTGCGGCTGGCCGTCGATGGCCATGCGGGTCCAGCGGTGGACGACGACCTTGACGTGGGCGGCGTGTATGTGGCTGTAGTTGTCGATAAAGTGCTGACCCAGGATGCTGGCGTACAGCTCTGGGGGGTTGACCGGGTTCTCCTTGGCCTTGATGTAGATTGTGTTTTTGATGGAGTCAGTGGCCACAACGACGCTGTTGTCGGCCTTGGTGTATCTACTTGTACGTCAGTCGATCTGGGTTCTCTCGCTGAGCCACCTGGTGGGGATTTGCGCATTGTGCCCAGGTGCTTGCTCACGATGTCTCGATGTCGCCCTCGAGCAGGCAGCACACGGTCATCTCGGTAACATCTTGCCTCCCCGTCTCGGCGTCCCTGTGAACTTTGTAGACGCGGACGTTGTCCTTTCCATAGCGGGCCGACGAAAGTGCGGGCATGATGTCAGGGGCTGGATTGCGCTTATGAATGTGAAGGAGAGAGCAATCGTGAAAGGGCACGTCTCCCAGGAGAGCCTCTGATCAGGTGGCCGGATAAGCCTGCTTGGTGGTGGAGGCCTTGGCTGGGCAGGCGGTAGGGTAGGATTGATATCCCGGCAGCATGCAGCGGGGGATAGCGAGGTGCGTCGTGCCGATGATTGGGGATGCGGAGGGGTAGCAGAGCTGGGCGATGTGCAGCAGATGGACAGACGGACAGACGGACAGGCAAGGAAGGGCGGAGCTAGGATGTTATTTATATACCCGCACTTGACTGACGTCTTCACCTTGGATAACGCACAACAAGCGTTCGGACGCGTGGTGACTGATGGCTCGCCTTCTATCGGCTCACGGCGGGTTTCGCTCGGTCACAGGAGGAGGCGCCCGCAGGATTGCCCGCTTATCGGAAGACAGCTTGTGCTCAGCAGCGGGGTTCAAGCCTGTATGGTTCGATGGACACCGGCCAGGGGCCGCAGGGTGCCGCCGGCTTCACCATTGTCCACGCCGCTGCAAAGCCTTGATCAGCGGGCTGCCGCCGGAATCCGCCGAAGGCCTCTGCGGTGTACCCTGAACAGCACGCTGGTCTCCACTCGCCACCGGTTTATGATTTAGCAGTCTCGCCGCTCTGCTGGGGGACCAAAGGCTCACCATTCCTCATTCTGCTGTTGATGCTCGGGTGGCCCTGCTGCTCTGCCAAAGGTGCCCTGTCTCATCCTGCCCTCTGCTGTCCAGAGGCCAGTCGATAATGCTCTTTGTGAGGTGGTTGCTGACCTCCGATGTCGTTGATTGTTGCTTGCTAAATTCGAGGTTGCTCGCAGCTTGGCCGTCAAGACTGCCGAAGTAGCACTAGCTTGTGCCAGCTGCATGGCCTGTGCTTGTGCTGTCCCCTCCCCTCGGTCATGACCCCGGCGCCCCGCAGCGTCCTGAATTGGCCTCGCTGGGATGGGTGGGTTGGGGTTCTGTGTCGGGCGTGTGCTACATCGAATTTGAGCCCCATCTGTGGCCCATCTCCAGCCCGTCAATCCCATCTAGGTGTACCAAGGGTTGGCGTCCAGTCGCGGCACCGCAAGAAGCAAGAACGACGTCCCCGATTGAGACCTCCCAGGAGGCAATCGCACGTGTACAGTTGGGAGGTAGGTCCCGTAACCAAAGTCTAGCTGCCGCCAGACATGCTCAGTCTTCCCTCTACCATCTCTCGACCCAATCGACAGCCCGTCTTCTGGTTGCTGCTGTGGGGGTGAGCGTGGCCATTTTCCTAGCCCGATATCGCCTGCTGCTGGTCCAATCCGCCACCGCGCGACGAGTAGAGAGAGAGATCGGAAAACCACATGCGGCCCGCTGCTCCTCCTCCACTCTGCCACTGGCTCACCCGACCCTCTGCCCAACGATACACGATACGGCACCGGGAGATCTAACCGTTACCGGACTGGCTTTCTGGCCATTGCAGAACCCTCCCCAGTGTCCCAGTTGTGCGGTATTTCGTACTCGTCCTCGTCCTCGTCCTCCTCCTCCGCCGCCGCCGCCGCCGAATCGCCGAATCGCCGAATCAACCAACCTCCCCCGTCCCTCCTCGTATCGTCCGACCTCTACAGCCTCGGCAGGCTTCTCAACGGTCCCAACCCCTGGCCCTCGATATCGGAGCCTCTCTTGATCGTCTCGCGGTGCGCGCGGCAGCTTCTCTCTGATCGGTGCATGACATAGCATCCCTCGGATGTTTGCCCTTCGGGGGACTTGTGCGGAGGACACATGGCTGGGCCATCGCCAATGCTAGGCGCATCCGCAACGCCCACACAAAAAGCATTCGCGCCTCAGCCTACCCCGGGCGCCGTTAGCCCGCTGAACACCCGCCCCAGCCTCGACCGTGATGGCCTTCTATCTCCTGCGTCTGGCGGCCCCAATGGCGCCTCCAGCGCCCGCCCCGGCACCCTGTCAACATCCTCCGTCAGCTTCTCTTCGCGAGGCCTCTCCATGAACCAGCTCACTGGCCCTGGCAGCTTCAGCTCCGATCTGCGCAGCCATGCTGTATCTTCGCGCGCTGTCTCGAGGGGAGGCGAGGGCTATGGTGCCATGGACCGTTTAAACGAGGACGAGGACAATGCCGCTGCCGAAAAAACACTGGCCTCTCTGCGTGAAACCCTCAAGAGGGAGATAAAGATCAAGGAAGGCAGCGAGAACATGTTAGAGGCTCTCAACTCCAAGAAGGCCAAGCAGGCCAAGGACCAGCGACAGAGGGTCGAGGCCGAGCTCAAGGCATCCAACCAGAGGATCAGGCTTCTCACCGACAGGATAGCAGAGGCTGAGCAGAGCCGTATCGCTCCCCTGACCCCGTCCCGGACACGCGCCGATGTCGTCTTTCAGAGCAGCACCGGCCTGAGATCTCCGAAGAGTGTCTCTCGCAGCGGCGCCGGCTCCGACCTCGACGAACCCACCGAGTCCCCCACTTTCGCTCTGGCCGAGATCCTGCAGGCCCTCGAGGTCGACGGCATGAACCCCGCCTACTATGTCGGCCGCGCCAACAGCCTTGTTGACCTGTTTAAGAGACACCCCACCCTTAAGTATGACCTGGTGTGGTCTGTGTTCGGGTTGAGGACCCGGGCCATGCTGCTGAGCGAGAGCAGGGAGGTGGTTGCAGCCAGCTACAGAATGACGAGATACGCCATATCCGACGTTTCGTCTCTGAAGAAGATCCGAACCCTCAACACAGACTACATTGTGGTCCAGTAAGGCTCTTCGATATCCTTTACATAACTTGACATTGGCTGTCTTCTTCCAACGTCGCTGACCCTAAGACCGCTCCTGCAGCTCCCTGAGCAAGGACCGAAAGGCAGACCTCGAGCGAGAACAGGCGCTGAAGTTTGTTCGTGCGTTTCTAGACGTCAAGGATGGCGTTCGAGAGCTCTCGAGAGCTGTTGTCCGCACAATTGCCGCGGTGGCGGAACAGCCCGAAGACAGGCTCCGCTCGATATGCCTCGAGACCCTGGCCGAGATCCTTATCAAGGATCCGCCACTTCTCGTAAGCTGCGGCGGCCTAGGTTCTCTATCAGAAGCCATGGGGGACGGCTCCTACAAGTCGCCCGAGAGTCTCGCGGGCGTCCTGCTCTATCTCCTTGACTCTCCCCAGAGACGCAAGTACTTGAGACCCGGATATGAGCTGGAGGTTCTGTTTACCGTCTTCACGGACCAGTTCGTGGCCAACGAGAAGCTCCTGAAGCAGAACTCCAGAGCCATCGCGACGGCCCTGAAGACCTGGTCTGGACTCCTGGCCCTCTGCATGTATAACTTCAGGGCCGTCAGGTCCCTGGTGGGCAGCTTGGTGCTCCCCAGCGATGCCATCCGGGAGTCGGTCGTGGAGCTGCTGTACTCCCTTTTGCGCATTAAATCACCAGCGTGGGCAAGCTCATTCTTGGCCGGCCGGCGACTTACAACATACGGCAGGGTGGCCAACCTGAAATCAACACCGCTCAAGAGCCCGAACAGCTACGTCGAGGATGACGCAGGCGAACAGAACTTTGTGGAGCACTACACGGCGCTTCTCTTGGCCGTCTTCATAAAGAACGGGCTCCTTCCGGCGCTTCTGGGGCTGGTCAGAGACGCCGAGAGCCCGACGCTCAAACGCAAGGCCACGCTCCTCATCGGTGAAGTTCTCCGGCTCTCCAGCCGTCTGCTGCCGCCGTCGTGGAGCAACGAGCTGCAGCTGCTCCCAGAGCTGTTCGCCGCTGCGGCACGGTTCGACGAGGAGGAGCACTTCATCGCCACCGGAATGGTGTACCAGATCAGCAGCATCAGCAAAACGCTGCACCGCTCTTCACCCTCCACCTGGTCCCCATCAGTTCCGTCGGCAATCGAAACCGCCCTCGCGGCCGACGAGCAGCCGAGGACCAACACTTCGGCTAACCTGGACGACGCGGCGTTCCGCCAGCTGCTCATCGAGTCGGCCGTTCTGAGCAGCTCCAACTACGCCAAGTGGAGGTGGGACGTGGTGCTGCGGATTATCGAAGGGCCCCTGACCAGCGGGAAGCGACTCGAGGAGGCCCTCAAGGCGTCCAAGTTCGTCAAGCGTGTCGTCAACTTCTTCCGGCCTTTCAAGTACAAGTTTTCCGAGGTGCCCAACACGCGCAATGCACAAAAGTACATTCGCGCCGGGTGCGCACTGATGCACACGTTCCTGCAGACGCCCGAGGGTGTCCGCTACCTGATGGATAGCAAGCTGCTGCGGCAGATAGCAGAGTGTCTGGCCCAGTGCGACCCAACCAGCGGCATCTCCGCGCAGTTTCTGATGTTTTCCAAGGACCGGTTGTCAGACACGCTGCGCGGCGGCTACATCACCATGCTCGGCGTCCTGAGCAGCGACCCCAAGGGCCTCCAGATGCTGGACCGGTGGCGCATTTTCAACATGATGTACCACATTGTCGACTTGAAGCAGCGACCGGACATGGTCAAGTTGCTGCTCTCGAACCTAGACTACGGGCTGCCAGGGCACCCGCGCGTGCTGCTCTCCAAGGCCCTGACCTCGGGCACCAAGGATATCAGGATACATGCCACCAACATACTGCGCAAGTACACGGCGGCGCCCAAGCCCGCCAGCTCCGTCTTTGCGCAGCCTGCACCGTCACAGAACATGGTCGACTTCAGGTGGGCCATCCAACTGCTGGTGACGCAGCTGTACGATCCGGACGTGGAGGTCTGCGCCACCGCCGTCAAGATACTCGAGAAGGCGTGCAACACAAAGGACCACCTAGAGTATCTCGTCGAGTGCCGTCCGGCCCTGGACCATCTAGGAGAGATTGGGGCCCCCCTGCTGCTGCGCTTCCTGTCGAGCTCCATCGGGTATCACTACCTGGACGGGCTGGACTACATCAGCAACGAGATGGATGACTGGTTCCTGGGGCGCAACGACTCGTACGTTGCCCTCATCGAGGCTAGCCTCGGGCGCGCATTCCTAGAGAGCACAGATGACGCCGCCGGTCGCATGAGCGTGTTGGACGAAGCCGACGCCGACTCGGACGCGCACATCCCGCCGCACTTTTACCGCGAGCTCACACGGACGCGCGAAGGGTGTAAGTTGCTGGAGGACAAAGGCCACTTTGACGAGTTCGTGTCCACGATCCGCGAACACGGAATGCAGTCGGACGACGCCGAGTTGCTGGTCAAAGTCAAGGCCTGCCTGTGGGCCGTCGGCAACGTCGGATCCATGGAGCTTGGCTCACCCTTTCTCGAGGGCTGCGACGTGGTGGAACACATCGTCAAAATCGCACAGGAGCATGAGATGCTGAGCCTGCGCGGCACCGCCTTCTTCGTGCTGGGCCTGATATCGCGCTCCATCCACGGCCTCGAGATTCTTTCCGAACATGGATGGGATTCCAACACAAATATGCTGGGCCAGTCACTGGGCTTCTGTCTCCCCACCGATCTGTCCAAATTCTTCTCGGTGAAGCCATGGCGCCACGAGACGCCGGCATCGATTCGGCTCCTGACCAGTCAGAAGACGATACAGTCGGAGCCGCCAGCGATGCCCAACCGCCCGCGTTCCGAATCGATAATCAGCGCGCTCGGGAGCGACGCCGGGCAAGATGCCAAGGTAGAGCTCGACCCGGACCCGATGAACCAGCGCATCCTCGAGCTCGTCATCGACCTGGGGAACGTGGTGCTCTGGAAGCGGGCGATGCAATCACTTATGCAGTTGAAGCACCAGAAGAAGGCGCCCGGCTTTCGCCAACCTCGCGTCTTCCGCAAGGTCATGGCTCTGCTCGAGTGCCACCACTACCGGCTACCCTCACGGATGGTGCTGGATCTGTTTGACCAGAGCGTGCTCCGGCGCGTCGTTTTGGAGGAGGATGGTGACGAAGATCAAGCCGTCGAGAGACAGCCGACAGACGACGCTGGCGGAGAAAGACCCCCGCGCGGAAGCAATACGGAGGAACAGGACAGCGACGGCGACGAGGCCGACGACGACGACGATGAGAGCTCGGATGATGAGGAAGATGACGACGACGACGAGCGCACCGAGAGGCAACGAAGTATCAGCGACCCTCCTGTATTGGCTGGCGCTCGGTAAGCGCATCCTCTTCCCGGATTGTCCATATCAAAGTTCCCATGGGCACATCACAATCGCCCATTTTCTTTATGATTTCAACTTGGTCTCTTTTTCGAAGGAAAGCAGCCCGACAGATATACGCCGTTGGATGATACCCTTTGCGTCGATCTCTTACCACTCTCTGTCGATGACGTGCTGCCTCCCACAACAGGCTGTACGTCACTTGGACACTCATCGTATAGACGCGTTCCGAGAAAAGCTAGCTATCAGTTTCGACGGAAACGAGAGTGGAAACTCGCCCGATCATGATTTCCTCTCCCTCTAGGATTTCTTTTCCTCTACTTTCTCTATTTTTCGAGGGTGGTCATTTCTTCTCTCTGGACTCGGCGTTTGGGGTACAGGCGTACATCGGGCTGTTTGGAATACACGCTGTATCATTGCCATCATTTTGTGTATCATCTTGGCCACATGTTTGGTCTTCCGACCTCGCGAAGGTGATAACTCTAGTATTCACATTTACCTTTGCGAATCTAGCCCTCTATCCTAAAACCTTTGTCGGGGGTTTTATCCGGGGATATCTCGAGATATGGCGAGTGACAATTCTGGACTGCACCTGAAAGCCTGGGCTCGTTGGGCTGCCAGTCCAGCCTGTATTGAGGTGCTGAGGTGCTGAGGCGCTGAGCACCGTGACAGGGTTGTTATATCGCGCATCGTCTTGGCTGCCAGTCCAGTGGCGGGCGTGTGCCACAGGTGACTCAGGCAGGGGGCATTGTGCATCCCCAGGCGTCATCGAGCCCCAACGGCTCGGGCATTGATGCACATTGACATCACCAAGTTCCCTTGAGACACCTGCGAGCGGATAGGTAGGTAGATTGTCACAATCTATTAAAAGGCTGAATGGCGTATCCATTGGCAGATAGAACTGATGCAAAAACTACCAGTAATCAACTCGGCCGGGCAAAGGAATCCGGCGCCTGCCCCGCCTCCTTTTTGCCGGCCAAGCCACAGGTTTCACAGCACCGCCTGTCAGCCATCGTCATCACTACCTAGGTGCTGTGCTAGTCCACTAATCGCCCTCCCCAACTCCCTCCTCCCCAGCAGCCATCCCGGACCAGCATCATCCCCGGTTTCTCCCCGGCCGCGACAGCCATGTCCATCAAAGGAAGGGTCCTTGTGATTGCTGGCTCAGACAGCTCCGGCGGAGCGTTCGTAAACCCCCTCCCCATGTCTCTTTCGGCATCCTCTATCTAGTAGGCAAGGCGCCGCGTGCTGACAGGCATGTCCGACAGCGGACTCGAGGCGGACCAAAAGGTGCTTGCTGCTCACGGCTGCTATGCCATGACGGCGACGACGGCCCTCACGGCCCAAAACACCAGGGGTGTCATCGACATATTCAATGTGCCTCCTGACTTCGTGCGGAAGCAGATAGATGCCTGCTTTGACGACATCGGCGTCGACGTCGTCAAGATCGGGATGCTTGCCTGTGCCGAGACCATCGAGACGGTGGCCGATGCTCTCCGGGTCAGGGACGTGTCAGACATGTTGGTCGTAGACCCCGTGTGTGCTCACCATCGTTATTTGGGCTAGACGGCCCGCGATCCCACTGCTTCTGTGTGCTCACTCTCTCACATCTTTGAAAAAAAAAAACGCAATTAGGTGATGGTTGCCACGTCCGGGGCGAAGCTGCTGCCGCCCTCGGCCGTGTCGGAGCTCACGACACACATCCTACCGCTGACCACGCTGCTCACCCCCAACATCCCCGAAGCCAACCTCCTCCTCACGAGATCTGGGCATCAGCCGCCGACCGTCCGGAGGGTGGCTGACATGGAGGCTATCGGCCGCTCCCTTCGGCGTCTCGGGCCCGACTGGGTTCTGGTCAAGGGCGGCCACGTCCCTCTGAGCAAGGACTACTCGGTCGCCGGAAGCTCTGATGAGCGCTGCTTTGTTGTCGACGTCCTCGTCGGCCCCGAGGACCATGTGTTCAGGGTCGAGTCCGCATACCAGACCTCCAGACACACACACGGCACCGGCTGTTCCCTGGCATGTGGGTGTCCCATCTGTCGAGCGGCTGGGTGGCCCAGCCGCTCTCCGCTGTTCCGTGATTGAAGCTGACGTTGTGCTTGCTTTGCGCAAGCTGCCATCGCGGCAAATCTTGCCAATGGCATGGAAATGCGGCGCGCGGTGAAGGCTGCGTGCAGGTACATCGAAGCCGCCATCAAGGCCGCGCCTAGGCTTGGGCGGGGGAACGGACCTCTGGGCCATTTCCACTCACTGTTGACTCTGCCGTTCGCGCCGTAAGCACAGCCAGCTCGACTCCGTAAGGAGACCAGGCCCCAAGCCTGTGCGCAGCGGGCACCAGATTCGTGGCTAACCTGTCCTCTCGCTACGCTCTCGGCTCTGCTCGAACAGTGGGCGCTTCGTCGAGTATTTGATAGAGCATCCGGATATTGCACCATCTTGGCGACTGTATACTCGGCATGCCTTCGTCATGGCACTTGGCGATGGCAGTCTGCCCCTTGCATCCTTCAAGTCGTATCTGGTCCAGGACTATCTATACCTGGTAAGACAGCCAAGAGAGGACATACCAATGAATCATCCGTACCTAACAGCCCATACCTCTTGCAAAAGATTCACTACGCCCGCGCCAACGCTCTGGCCGCCTACAAGGCCGCAAGCATGCAAGACATATCTGCGGTACGTGCCCAGACTCAAACCACTAATGTCACGAAGGATAGTGTACAGTCACATGTTTACATCAGACCCGCTGATTGTTTGGTTTTGCTTGCAAGTCCACTGCCATTGTGATGAATATCGACCGTGAGACTCGTATGCACCTGGAGTACTGCAAGGCCTTCGGGCTGCGGCGAGAGGACCTTGATCAGACGGAGGAGCATCCGAGTTAGTTATTGAACGCGGAGATGTGATGGCCCGATATGAGACCCTAGGACCCGAGCTGACCAGAGCACCCTCTTCGGCGGCAGCTTGCACTGCGTATAGCAGGTATGTCGATAGCACGCTTGTATGTTGCTCCTCTCGACTGACGCGTCTCAAACCTTACAGATATGTGCTCGACGTCGGCCAGTCCTCGGATTGGTTTGCTCTGCAGGTGGCCCTGGCACCCTGTCTCTTGGGGTACGGCGCCATCGCCCAGTACCTGCATGCCAGCCAGCTCACCAAGAGGGAAGGCAACCCGTACTGGGCCTGGATCCAGAACTATGCCTCCGACGAGTTCGCGCAGGCCGTCAAAACAGGCTCCGGTAGGCAGGCCCACGCATACGCGCCAAATACGCCTTGCTTGACCTGCAATACTGACCCGGGTTTTTTCGGCCTCGTTCTCTTTTCTAGAGATCCTGGAACGCCACGCGATGCAGCAGTCGCCTACCAGAATCGAAGAACTGGCGCGGATGTTCAAGCACGCCGTCAAGGTTTGTGTTTTTCTTTTGTTATTCGTCAGCCGGCACCATCGAGCGCATCTTTCATACTGAACAGGGTTCGTTCGTAGATGGAGGTCGCGTTCTTTAACATGTTTCCGACCTCGACCCGGGAGGATAGGTTGTAAAGCACGCGGACGATCACCTGAAGGGCGTAGGTTTCGTGAGATCACGGTCGAGTGAGGCACGGATGGGGAAGTGCCCCAGCCTCAAAGCAGGAGGCGATAGGTAGGGTGGGGCGACAAATAAGATATTTAATGTGGCTGGTGCAACAACGGATGACCCGCTGTGGGCCTTAGGCCTTATCTAATAGGAGCCAGCAAATCTGCATGCAACCTTTTGGGACCCATACCGGATGGAGCCTGGAAGATGCCCAGGGAACCAAGAAAAAAAAATTTCCAGGCAGTTCTCTCCGCCACCTCGCGAGTCGTTTGTTTTTTTTTTCAACCTCACCCAACAAACATTCATCATCACCTTCCTTCTTTCCCAAGGCCTCTGCAACCGCGTCAGACAGGACATCTGCAGGCCGTTCTCATCTGAATTCTGAATCACCCTCAAACCCACAGGAGTTCTCTGATACAGGCAACCTTTCGCTGCTGCAATCTGTCGCGCGCGACATCTCGCTGTCGGGTCGGACGCGAAAACGTTGCCTAGTATCGCTCTTTTTTCTCTTCCTTCTTCGCCCGCATCATACTAACCCCCGACGCAGGCGGCCCTTCATCATCTTATTGAATCACCTACCTAATACACAACACAATGTCTTACGGAGGCGGATACGGCGGCTCTCGCGGCGGCGGTGGCTACTCAAATGGGGGTGGTTACGACCGCGGCAGCGGCTACTCCAACGGAAACTCGTACGGGTACGGTCGCCTCCCATCAATCCGCCGGCCGTCGAGTCTGATGCTCGCTTCATCGTGGTCGGCTGCTCGCGATTAATCACGCATGCTAATATCTCATGTCAACCACAGAGGCGGCTCTAACGGATACGGAGGTGGTGGTGGTGGCTACGGCGGCGGTGGCGGCGGCTATGGCGGTGGTGGTTACGGCGGTGGTGGTGATCGCATGTCTAACCTCGGCGCAGGACTGCAGAAACAGGAGTGGGGTGAGTCTTTCAATCGCGTCCTCGTTTCTGGACACCCGCATCTCTCGATCGACACTTGGCTAACCTTGCCTCTCAGACTTGAGCACCTTGCCCAAGTTCGAGAAGTCCTTCTACAAGGAGGACCCCGCCGTCGCCAAGCGCTCTGCCGCCGAAGTTGACAAGTTCCGTCGCGACCACGCCATGACCACGTTTGGCACCGACATCCCCAAGCCGGTCGAGACGTTCGACGAGGCCGGTTTTCCGCGATACGTAATGGACGAGGTCAAGGCCCAGGGCTTCCCTGCGCCCACCGCCATCCAGTCTCAGGGCTGGCCCATGGCCCTGAGCGGTCGTGATGTCGTTGGTATTGCCGAGACTGGCTCGGGCAAGACGCTTACGTACTGTCTCCCTGCCATCGTTCACATCAATGCCCAGCCGCTCCTCGCACCAGGTGACGGCCCCATTGTCCTCGTCCTGGCCCCTACCCGTGAGCTCGCCGTGCAGATCCAGGCCGAGATAACCAAGTTCGGAAAGTCTTCCCGCATTCGCAACACGTGTGTCTACGGCGGTGTCCCCAAGGGCCCCCAGGCGCGCGACCTGGCGCGCGGTGTCGAAGTCTGCATTGCCACGCCTGGTCGTCTGATCGACATGCTGGAGTCCGGCCGGACCAACCTCCGCCGTGTCACGTACCTGGTGTTGGACGAGGCCGATCGCATGCTTGACATGGGTTTCGAGCCCCAGATTCGCAAAATCATTGGCCAGATCCGTCCGGACCGTCAGACTCTCATGTGGTCCGCTACCTGGCCCAAGGAGGTCCGCAACCTTGCGGCCGACTTTCTCAACGACTTCATCCAGGTGAACATCGGATCCATGGACCTGTCTGCGAACCACCGCATCACCCAGATTGTTGAGGTCGTCTCCGAGTCGGAGAAGCGTGACCGCATGATTAGGCACATGGAGAAGATCATGGACAACAAGGACAGCTCCAACAAGATTCTCATCTTCGTTGGAACCAAGCGCGTGGCCGACGAGATCACCAGGTTCCTTCGCCAGGATGGCTGGCCCGCACTCTGTGAGTACCTATCCACCCACCTGGTCCATCCGGATATGTGGTTTGCTGACAGCATTTACCCAAACGCAGCCATCCACGGCGACAAGCAACAGAACGAGCGCGACTGGGTCCTGGACCAGTTCAAGACCGGAAAGAGCCCCATCATGGTTGCCACCGACGTCGCGTCGCGTGGTATCGGTATGTATCTTCCCCTGCCCCGTCCTCGCGACCTCCACAGGTCGTGCCCCGGCACGCATCGCCTTTACCCCTCATGCGGCGACTTCCAGCATATATCTGCTGTGCTTTACTCTTTATGTCTAGGGGCTCTCTTGATTGCGCGAATTTGCTTGACCTCTGTGTCGCTCCGGTCAGGGAGAGTGGAGTCTTGGATCCGTGTCGTAGCACAGGCAGTGAGCGTGACTGACTGCTACGCTACGGTCGTGGTTCTTCACTTGTGCCTCTTTTCCTTGCACGGCACAAGCGTAGAACCGGCATCTCTTGGTTTCTCATCAAGCTGTCTCCAAGATTCCCCAAGGCCCAAGGACCCCGGAGAGCAACCGTGGACAGTATTCCCGGCAAACACTTCCGCAAACGGATAGCCCACCTGCCAGGAGACAAAAGTACCAAAAGATGCCAGCAGTGAACATATATAGCTCCGCACATATGTTCCTGTGCCCATGCTGGGGCGTTGCTATACACACTCCTTCTCTTCCGACTGCTAACCATGACAAACCTCGGACCAAAAGACGTTCGCAACATTACCCATGTGCTCAACTATGACTACCCCAACAACTCGGAGGATTACATTCACCGTATTGGCAGAACTGGTCGTGCCGGAGCCAATGGAACCGCCATTACCTTCTTCACATCTGACAGTGAGTTTCCCTGGCCCCTTCCCCCTTTTGTCGACCGACGCGCAATTGTGGGAGCAAGATGCTGACAGACAAAACCCAACACCCTGCAGACTCGAAGCAGGCCCGTGACCTCTTGGGAGTCCTCCAGGAGGCCAAGCAGGAGATTGACCCCCGCCTTGCCGAGATGGCTAGGTACGGCGGCGGTGGTGGTGGTGGCCGCTATGGTGGCTACCGTGGTCGTGGTGGCGGTGGCGGTGGCCGTCACGGTGGTGAGTTTGCCCTACCCATTCGCTCCCCGGCCCTTGTTCTCTCCTCTCTCGTATTGCTTCGCCTATCTGCTACTTGTTGCTCCTTCGCAACCCTCGTCGTCGCTCGTGGCACTAATCTCGGTTCCATCAACAGGTGGCGGTGGCGGCGCGAACTCTCTCCCCATGGGTGGCAACCGCCGCTGGTAGGCCTCTCGTTTGTTCCACCTGCCCAAGCAACAAGATGATGACCGCTCGCGTCATCTGTCCGTCCCATTGGCATCTGCCTGATCCGGCACTGTTTTCTCTCCGGCGTTCTTGTAGAAAAAGGATTATCGGCTTTTAGACGGTGGTATCATGGAAGCACCAACAAACCACACATCCGGAACGGCTCGTTCTGTTTTTTTTTTCTCCCCTTTCTTTTTTTTCCCTCTCGCTTTGTTTTCTTTTGTGCCACAACATCACCTTCTTGCCTTTGATGACTACACTACCCACCCCCTTCTCCTCTTCTCGGTTCACATCACATCCCAAACCCGCTCGCTTTGCTCACCACGGCGTAAGACAATCCTGGTCAGTTAGCCGACTGGGCGCAGCTGCGCCGCCCTTGAAGCCATGACCTCCAATGGCAGATAGTAGGTAAAGCAGTTGGTCACGCCCTTGGAGTCACATCCTCGGATTGTCGAAAGGTGTAATAGGCGGGGAAAAAGAGAAGAAAAAAAGACAGATTGAGAATGGAGGTGAGGGGGGATCTGATACACATGCACGAAGCGTGGAGGCTATACTTGAGAGATGGCCCGTATCTTGTGGTTAGAGTAGCTGTCCCAAAGGCATGGACTAGGTATGCCTCCTTTAATGCAACGGTTAAACATGTTTCCACAGTCCAGTTTTCGGCCTCGTCTTGGTGCTAAAGAGGCGGACCAAAGAAAGCGAACGGAGCAGTCTCTACGCCGGACTCTGGTCACAACGTGGCCCACGATGGTGATCTGGCGGTGTCGACACTAGGTGGTCCTAATGTCCCTTTGCTGACGACAGCTGGGCCGGCGGCCAAGATCCCCCCGCGCGCTACCCAAAAGCGTCGCTGTCTCACCCTCCCACAGGTCGCGCACTTTTTCTCACCAGGACATGGAAGTGGTGGGTGGTAATCGAGGACAAGACGGGAAGGTAGGTACCTTAGGTGGCTTGGGGCCTGCCTCCCTCCCCGAATCCCCCGGCTCATCCGCGCAAGAAAAAAAAAAGGAGGCTGGTTGGGCTGCCCGGTTGATCACGCTGTCCAAAACGTGACTGACTGATTGGAACAAAGCCGTGGCCTCCTCCGTTCCCGGGTCGTTTGCCTTGCTTGTGCAGAAGCAAGTGAAAGTACCACGCAGCAATAGGCACAGACAAGGCAGGCAGCCCGGCAGGAAGGCGTCCACTAGTGATGAGGACTAAACGAGCAGGGGGTGGGACATCTTTCAGCCCCCCCTTTTTTGTTGTCTTTGCTTTTTTCCTTCTTTTTCCTTTCTGTCTCCTGTTCTACGCCTTGCCGCCCACGGTGGTCTGATCAGGCCGTGGGGTTAGGTTTTTGGAAAAGTTACCTAACCTCTAGCTAGGCAGGCGCCCGCCAGTGCCATGTAATCGCGAGCTTTTGCTTTTTTTTCTTCTTCTCTATCTTTTCTCGACCGTCTCCTGAGCTAAGTCGTGGCTAGTACCTACCGTAGCGTAGCTCGATGGGGATGGCGGATCGGGAACATGGGAGCATGGGAACAAAAAGGAAAGAAAGCCGACGGGGAACAAGGTGCTACAGTAGCTGAATACCTGCCTGCCCAGGCAGGCAGGCGCCAGGGGGTGTGGAAATCATCCACGCGTGGCCGGGCGGACACGCGCTCTCAGCCGCCCTGCCTGCTCTGCGTGTTTGTTCATCGCAGGCAGTGACTTTTTTTTTCTCTTTTCATTGAGGACCGGGCGGCTCCCGCGGCTGGTGCGAGCAGCGCTCGAAACTCGGTGTTCTCGCCTTTCTTTCTTGTTGTTTGCTCTCTGCGGTTTTTTTTTTTTTTTTCTTTCTTCCTCCCGTCCTGTTTGTTTCTGTTTCTATTTCTATTCTGTTCTTTACTCCTATTTGCCCCTTTTGGCCGTTAGTTCGTGTTGCCTTGAGCAGGCTCCGTGCGTGTGGTGTGTGTCTGTGTGCGCGTGCGTGCGTGCGCGAGTGCGAAGCGTGTTGTTTGCGTGCCCGAAATGAACGGACTTCTCGCCTCCTTGACCGCGCCTCGTGGTGTTTGCCTCCCCTGGCTCACCTCTCGAGACACTAACAGAGCGCCACCGGGCTCAGTAATCAGTAAAAAGAAAAGAAAAAAAAAAAGAAGGAAAAAAAGGAAGCAAATAATGCAACGCCCGGGATTGGTCCGCCTGTCGGGTGAAGGAGCCCTCCCTCCCGCTGCGGGCGAGGGAAATCAAAAGCCTGGCCTTCTTTCCCAACAGGAGGCCACTAACGGGCGTGCTTCCTTTTTGGTTGGCTGGCCGAGCTGAGCTCTTTCCGCGCCAGGAGAATAAGGTTTGGCAGGGGGGCTCGGAGGTGACGAGGATGGCACGCCGAGCTGGAGAAGGAAGATCACTGCATTGATGAGGGCATTCCTGCTCTCCTGGTCCGAACAAGCCACGCAACACTATCTATTCCTCCCGTCTAATTTCTTGTCCGCATAAGTGTTGCGAAGCGTGCCGTCTTTTGTCCGCACCTTGACGGAAAATGCCGTGTGTGGTCTTTGCTACTGCTCCTGCCGCTGCTGTCTAGCGCTTGTTGGTTGGTTTTTTTCCTTTTTTTTTTGCCCAGGGGTTGATGATGCCCGTGCGGGCTAAAAAAAAAATACAAATAAAAAATGATAACCGACGCCCGGACCTGTTCTCCTCCTCGCCCAGCTCCGTGTCCACTTTGGTGACATCCTGATAGGAGTAACAGGCATAGCCGCCCGGCACTTGCCGGCTGGCTCGTCGTCACGCTCCTCACGGAGAGAAAAGGATTGCCACTAATGCCGATCAGGGCGGAGGCATTGCGTTTCTGGTTGGTCTCCGAGAGAAAGCCGAGACGCAGAAAGGAGCAAAAGTTGTTGGCAGCAACAGGGGAAGAAAAAAAAAAGGGCGGAGGCCACGGGATGTGACCACCCCAGGCCTCCAGACCAAGGAGGAGGCGACAGTGTGCGTGTGCGTGTGGCGTGCCGTATGCGCGGTCATAGACGCACATGTCATGTACGGACAGCAAGGAAGCAGGGCAGCAGAACCGGCAGCACCAGCGGCTACAACATTGTGATCATCCACTCATCGTGCTGCGGCAACAGCGGCACCTGAACACCCCGACGTCCCCTCGCACCCCTCGTGTGTACCCACGTACCCATGGAGGCGGATCATTGTCGTCTCCGTGCTGATCCTTTCCCAAGATGGTCCGGTCTAGAAACCTTTTTTTTCTCTGCCTAGTCAACCAAAGTGCCCTGCATCCTCTTGCGTGGCCTTATGCAGGGCCACCGGACTAGGTAGACCGGGTTGGGAAGGAAGGGATGAAAGCCGGCCCCCGTACTTTGGTTTTTCACAGTGCCTGCTGGGATAGTATTGTTTTTTTTCTCTCTCTCTCTTTCATCTTTTCTCCTCTCTCCGGTTACCCAGATTGGACGTGATATCACAGCCGAACCCTGACCAACCGGGTAGCCCGCGCGTCTCGGTGGCGGCCCAAAATGCCAACCGGGGCTACAAGCGTGATGGGGTCATCCCTGGTGCCGCGCCTCATTCTGTCTCGGTGCATGGGTACAGGCTTCGGATGGGTGGAGGACGACGCTGAGCGCAGGGAGAAAGTTGACAGCTGCAAGGAATAAGCAGAGAGCAGCGAGAAAGGCCTTGGTCTGGATGCGCTGGATCGGCCGTGCGGCTGCAGCAGATGAAGGCGGCTCGACGGACAGCTACATCGCCCTAGCCCATGATTCATCCATGTCTTTTTTTTTCTATTCTTTTCTATTCTTCTCTCCCTTCGCCTTCCCCACCCCTGCCTCGGAGCTGGTTGCCAGTCCGAGACGTCTGGTTGGTTGGCCTCAGGGCAGGCAACGACCAGATAGATTCGCAGGTTTGCCGCGACAACCTGCTACGTGGCGGTCTGCAGGCAGGCAGGCGACGACAGCAGTGTCCTGTTCCTCGTGAAGGCCACAGGAGGAGTACTCGTGCTGGAGCCGCCATCACGTGCAGGTCAGTCGCTGCAGCGCCCGTCTCAGTCGGGTTGCACATGCGACCCGGAGCTCCCTCCGCTGGAGCTAGGGAGGTCGCTAGCGATGTACCATCCGGCTCCAAGCCTCCCGGGGAATTAATAAAGCACAGGCTAGCCGCGCTGCTGCTGTCCCTGGGGCACTTGACATGACACACAGATCTTGGGCGAGGGGGAAGGCGATGCTAGAGACAAAATAGATTGAAGGTTTGGGAGGGCCTGACCCACTGGCTAAGAACCTGCTTGGGTCCTCGGCGCAAATGACTGCCGCAGCCGGGTGGTGCGGGGAGTCCATTTCGTGACAGACCCTGTGGTAAATTATATGGAACCAAAGATAAATCGAGTAAAGACGGAAAATCCATCGAGAAAAAAAAAAAATAGTCAACACCTAGTGAAAGGAGAATGCGTGCTTCTGGACAGTCTGCCCGAGGAGTTGCTTGCGTTGGTAATGACGGTGTCAAAGCCACCAATAACCAATAAAAAACGATCGCTCCATGACCCAGCTGGGCGGATCGAGGAGGTGAGACGAAAAAAAAAAAGTCAAAAAAAAAAAAAAAAAAAAAATCGTTCAATTAAAGCCAACAAAATCGGTGATCAGAAAATGAAGACGCTAGGCGATTCAACCCAAGCCTGGAATTGGATGTTGGGTGCGGGGACAAGCGCGCACACCACCACCACCCGCACCAGTTCTGGACAAGCTTATTACCGAGATAGACACACAGGCTGGGGCGGGTTCGAGACAGGGCCGGACGACGCGATGCAACGTCAATGCGTGTTGGATGGAGTTGGAGCTAGGCAGCGAAGCGACATGGGTCGCCGCTACTGGCGCTTGGCTCATGCTTTTTTATCTGTTCTCTCCAGTTGAGTGGTTGGGGTTTTGCGGCATGCACGCCTGAGGCTAGGATGACTTGCCAGGACCGGGGGACCAGAGCCTGGCAATCACCTCACCCCAGCGCGGGCTGATAAAAGGGCGGGCAGCACAGCACGGCATAGCACAAATTCTCACTCAACGAGGTGTGCACGGGCAATGGGAGCATGTGTGCGTGTGGGTGCCGCGTATGTACTCTACTGTACAGTACCTCCAGGAAAGAATAAAAATTGATAAACCGAATCAATAAATAAATAGGGTGAGAAAAAATTGCTGAGCAGGATCGCCCGCGGAGGGGGAGCTGTTGCCCCTCGACATTTGAGTGGTCCCGACAGTCTGGTGAAGGACCCATGCGCTACGCCCTAATAACAAGTAAACTCGTTAGTTTTGTTTGCCAGCGAAGACCTTAGCCTCTCGGCTGCATTGGGCCAATCAGCAGGCGCTAATTCGCTGCTGGGTGAACCCACATGCCATTCTCGTCGGTCGGCTGACCCGCCGAATGCGGCGTGCAGTGCGGGTCGTTTTTGTTTGAGCGGATGCAGAAAATTATGCGATCATAAGATGTGACAAAGGATGAGAAGAAGAAAAAAAAAAAAAAAAGGCGAGAGGCTGGGAGGGAAGGGTTTCGTCCCGTGCTGTGCCAAGCCCCATGCATTGATGTGCTCAAAAAAGACGTCTGTCTAGGTGTTTTCAGTCCACCGTGGATGCGTGCGGCGACTCTCCCGGGCATTTGAGGGGAAGTCCTGGCCGAAAATGGTTGTCTTGGCCCTTGCCTTCCAGACAGTGCCTCCCACCTCGGCGTTTGTCTACCTACGTACCTACCGAAAGCGGGCGCGGCCGGCAAACGCGGGCACAAGGTCGAATGGGGAGTGCTTGTCCAAACCTGCCATATGCACCGTTTGTGCCAGGTAGGTCCGGTTCTTTTTAGACGGAGGGTGTGTTTGTGGGCGGGGTCAGCTTCGACCTCTGTGATGTGGGCCTCGTCGGCGAACAGGACTGCTTGCGGATGGTGTGTGTCGTGTCGTGTCTTTGCGGATGAGGTGGTGTGCGGCGGGATGGCAAGCCCAGAGCATGGGACCCGCTACCCTCCCTCGATGGGATGTTCGGCACATTGCGTACGTACGGGTCGCACAGCATCAGTGTCCCTCACTAATCGGTTAGTCAAGACCAGAAACACGCACGCCATGTGTCGATGTAGACCTGGGTCGCTAATCTGTCCTTTTCTTTTCTGTTCCTAATCCGTTTTCAGCTTTTTTTTTTTTAGACAGGTGCTATGCACGGTGGAATAGGTATACCGAGCCTGCCCGTCTCGGCACCCAAGCCAAGGTATCCGTCCACTCCTGTGGCGGAATCGGTGGCAACTTTGCTTTTTCTTGTCGTTTGCTGTCCGATTTTTTCTTCTTTTACCTGCTGTCATTCTCTCGTACTTGGAAGCAAACGCGGTGGACTGTCGACTGTGTGTCCGGAACTTTTTTTGTTTTGACACGCACCATGCTGTGACAACAAGCCCTGCTCCCATGACCGGCGGGGAGGCAAGCCCTGCCTGGCTGCTGATTTCCTGCAACCTCGGCTACCGCGACACGCAAACAAAAAAGAAAGAATGGAAGAAAAAGGAAGAGGAGAAAAAAAAAAGCGGAAAACATGGTGTCCCATTCGTACTGGGAAATTGTGACCGCGAGGGGACGGGCGAGCGGCTGGAATGGGTCGTTTGCACATGGGCTTCCAGGCTTGGCAATCTTTTCCATGCCGCCTTGTTTTTTTTTTTCGTCACCCACTTGTCCGTTTTCTGCAATTGCCCGATCCTGACCTCACTCGAATGTGCCCATCCTCGGCTCGGTGAGACATTTTTGTGGCGTGTGGCATTGTTGTTAAAATGTCAAGTTTTCCGACAGGGACGCTGCTCCGATTGGGACCATAACGGAGAGGCAAACGCTCTGAAACAACTCGAACGGGGTCGCTCCAATTACACATGCATGCCCGGGATACCTAGGAGAACCTAGGATCTGAAATCGAGGCTGGACGCGGGCGCCAAGAGGGAGGTCGCCGACAGGCCAGGCACATGGTATTGTGGAGACTCGTAAATTTTTGGCTCCATGGTGGAAGCCGAGGAGGGGAAAGGTGCCCGTGTCGGAGATACGTAGAAGACAGGAGGGAGAGACAAAAAAGAAAAAAGAAAAAAGAAAAAGCGCTCACTCAGCTCGCTGCCCGAATTTACACTGTGTAAGGTACTGATGCTGCATCACCGTCCGCCCAATGAAAACCCCCCACACACCCCATCCATCCGCCCATGCGCCCACATACACGGGCAGGCAATGGCACTGGCACCATGATGATGTGATGAGGACAGATTCGGGGGGTCTGCGATCGGCTCACCCACCAAACCAACCCGCGCGCTCGCGCAAACCCATCCCGCCGGACCAAAGCAACCACACAAAAGACATGTGAGATTTGGTTCCTTGGCAATGGACGGGTGATTTACTGCGAAGAGTGGTACGTAGAATGCCACACACCGCATCTGTCTTGTGACCTCAGACGCCGCGGCGGCCCTCGCTTGCCATAGGTCACCGACATGTTGGGCTCTCATGCGTTGCAGGGGTCTTTGGGGCACTGTACCTGGGTAGCCCTTCCGGCCCCGCTGCCCCTCTCGGTCGGCGTGTATGTATGCATCTGTTTGCGGGTGCGCGATCGAGCCGGTCAGAGATGGTCGTCGGTCGGCGACGGCAGCTAGGCCAGGACAAGGACGGCGGTGAGAAGCCCGATGCCCAAGAAGCAAGCACGCACCTAGACCTAGCCTTAGATGGCAGCCCGGCTGGCTATCAACACCATACAACAGACACACGGTTCGGACGGGCGCACGTTGAGCCCCGCAGCGCGGGGGCGTGCAACCCTTGCGTGCGCCGTCTTCGCTCCCTTTGCCCCCTCCATGCAGCAAGCAGGCTGCAAGCGGCCATCACATTTGCTCGCTCTCGCGAGAGAACCCGTCCCATCGGACGATGAAAGTACGGTGAACGTCTGTGGGCTGCGTGCGGCTGGAGGCTGGGCGCGGCCGACGTGTCCCCAACAAGGCAGGGTCCGAACTTGGCAGCGAGAGAGAGAGAGAGAGCGCGAGGGAGAGAAACCTCACCGATCCTTGTTCCCCTCCCAGCCTTCGATCGCCGCCGCCGCCTCGGGGGTTTTGCTGTTTGTAATCTGCATGTGCCTGTGCGACCTACTGCAACACCTGCTGTGTTGTCCAAGCCTAGTCCGGCATGATGCTTCCTTCCATTCTTCTTTCTTCGATCTTCCGTTGGCCGTCAGTCACTTCATCCCCAATCTGGAATCCCGGGCGGTCATCAATCGGCAACCCTGCATATTAGTCCGTCCTTCTCTGTTTGGGATATACTCCCAGGATCCCTCCTGAGGTGACTGTCACGGCATCCGAGCAAAGCGCGCTAATGGCGTGCCAATAATAAACCACTAAGCATCACCGCGGTGAATGTGACACCGACATGGGGAAATGAAGTGGGGAAGCGAAATGCAGTTTTTTGCTTGTTGTATTTTCTTTTTTTTCCTTTGCCCGACTTCTTTGCTTCCCTTTCGGATTGCGAGCTACGTGTCGATACAAGGTAGCACGTATGTGTTGGCAAGAAGCAAAAAATTATTCCAGGAAACCAACAAGGCGCCGCCGGAGATTCTGGAACCCGCCCACCTCGAGCAAGAAAACTCACGTCGCTCCTCCCTGTAAAAGCCGCCTTTATAGTGTACCCGGCAATCTGGTTCGCTTCGATCCTGTCAAGGGCTAAAATTCACCAATGGCCCATCGGGATATTTAGGCTCGAATCGGGAACGCCTCCCCGACTCGTGAGAGTTGGACGACACAAGGCAAGGTGTTTCCAGCGTGCCGAGCCATGTCGACCGACTTATGTGTGCGACCTATCAGCCGCCAGCTCCTAGAGTCGAAGCGGAAAAGGGAATTGGGGGAGGGTCAATCCACCCACCACAACCACCACCACCACCATCAGAGCCTGCCTGCCCGCCTGCCCGGGCTAGACTAGGCTATCCGCGCACGATGCTACCTTGTCGTGTGGAAAGATGCGTGTGAGCCTCACGGAATCGGAATCGAGAAATCCCCATCGCTCTCGACAACGACGAAGAGTTGCCATTGGCAGCAACCCTCCTAGCGGCGCCTGTGATGTTAGCCGACATTGGATCATGTTTTTGGTGCGCCTTCCGACAGCCTAGACGCCGAGGCAAGTCCGCAATCAGAGCCTTCATTCGGCAGCCTAGCTGCGGCTGCGACAGCCTCTGTCAGTCCAGCCAAGGGGACGCCGCCACATAGCCCAACTCCCAGACATGGCGCACAGGTCCAAGCAAGCCCCCCCACCCCCTTGGCGGCCAATCCATTGCCTTGAGCGACGCCGTTGAAAAAAAGGGGGCACGGTTCTATCTGCCGTTGGCTCTTGCCGGCGCCGCATACGAGAGAGAGAGCCCGTGTCCTCGTCCGTCCGTTCCTGCTTGCGTATCCTATATGATCGACTGCCACTGGCTTGCCTGCGCTTCAGCTTGGACGGGGTTCGTCTCACCAATTCCTGGCGCCCTTGGTTGTCTAGTTGGCGCTAAGCAATAAACGAAAAAAAAAAAAAAATAATAACAATAATAAAAAAACAAGCTTGCGCGATCTGCTCGTTAGTTTAGGCGCGAGTCCTAATCCCGCCTAGACTCCGCCTCTAGTCTCTCGCTGGAGCCACTGGTTCACAGAGATGATTGATTGGCGGTCCTCACCATGCACCTAAGCAGACATGTTGGCGCGCCCTGTTGTGTCTGTGTCAACAATGATGTGCTGGAAGCGAGAGAGGACAGCCTCTCCAGTCCATCGGAGGAAATTAGACTCGCGCCGGCGTGACGACCACTCACTCCCCAGGCGCGTGTCGTTGTCGACCGAGGTTTATCCCGAGCCCGAGCAAAGATCGATCACTCGCCGCGAGACAAGGTCTTTGGAGGAAGAAATAAGGGGGAAAAAAGAACGAAGAGAATGAAAAGGAAAAGAAAAGAAAAAGCCTCTGCCCGTCCGTTCGCAAGGAAGCCCCCCCTCCCAGCCTGTGCTGGCGATGGACGTGATGCCTCCGAGACAGGTCGCACAGCGCGCTGCATACCAAATCCGAACCGCATGCTCTGGGGATTCACGGGCGAAGCGGAGGATCGGCGACAGACAGGCTGATGGTTTGCATTGTCACCATCCATAGCCTGACGCCCGTCTTGTGTCGTGTGCCGCCTCGTCGTCCCCGTGCTCTCTCCATCCCTCGACGCCCCGTCCGCCCCGTCCAGGGTCCTGGCAGACGGGCACTTGTGCAGGTCAGGGGAAGCGGCCGGGTGCGACGTATGCCCAGGCCAGGATCCCAACTTTTTTTTTCTTTGAGCATCAAGACGCACACGACGCAAGCGTGTCTCGCCATCTTCCCGACAAGCTGCCATCGGGCCACTGCATTCGTTGACGCTGTTCGGGGCGGGCGGTGGATGCAGTAGTAGCAGCACGGTTTGTGCAGCCCTGCCTGCTTCTTTGTGCTCCGAGTCAGTTCCCCGCAGCCGTGACCTTCGGCTGCCAGAGCTGCAGGGAAAAAAGAAAAGGCAAAGGGCGCCCGTTCTCCTTCTGGATCAACCCATGCTTTTTCACCTTCAAGCCTCGACCCTGGGGCCGCGGAAGACGGGGACTGTAGGGCCACGGGCGACGTGCCGAACGGAGAGTAGCATGCTGCACGGAATGGGGCAAGGCGTGAAGGGAAAAAAAGCTATCGAGTCGTGTTATTATTTTATCTTATTTTTTTTTTTTTTATTTATCTCGCTCGCCTTGACTTCCTTTGCGCAGTAACATCGAAGCAGGCCATCCACCGGCCCACGGCTCACACCCCCCCGGCTACCTGCTTGCTTGCGTGACGGACAGCGTTCGGATAAAGCCGTGTTGCACGGAACGACGTCTTGTCGTCGGAGACACGACGAGCAGGCATCGGCGGCCAGGCAGGCTGGGCACGAGCTCTCCCTCTCTCCATCTCTCTCTATCAGGGATCCGACGGCGGAAGCGAGCCCGCGCTGTGGCCGGGGTCAACAGGATTCCAACTCCCGCCTTGGCTTGCGATAGATATTGGTGTGCCTACCTGGCGGGTGGACAGGCAAACAGCCACCGTTTGAGTGTATGCAGAGCAAAAGGTCGGGGACCGGTTGGGGCTGAGGAAAGTCTCAGGTCGCACTTCTGGAAAAGTGTGCGTCAGTCGTCGACGACAGGCATGCATTTCATACGGGCTGGGCTTGCACAAATGAATGCACGAGGCCGCGCAATACGTAAGCACGGATAGCAGCACGAGGTACATCGCCCATATGGTCAGGCGCTGCGAGGTACAGTACTTGCCATGGAGAGCACAGACGGACACACCCAGTAGGTACTAGGCCCCCCTGAATCCTTCCTCGCACTCGCTGGGAACATGGGTCAGAGCAGCTCGCTCACTCGCCTGCTGGGGAGACAGTGAAGAGAGCCACCCAGCGGAAGAAATCGACGGAGAAACGAAGGAAGTGGGCCCAGCCACGCGCCCCACCTATGCCAGGCCAGCCTTCCCATGTCAAATCACCGCAGATCCTCGCCCACACTGTGCTGACGGCGGCACCTTTTTCTTTCCTCTGGTCGTCGGGTAGGTTGCCCGCCCACTTCCATCTCTGTCCATGGGCCGCTGTTCTGTACGCGCTGTGTTCTTCCGCACTCGTATGTACAGTACGGTACAGGACGCCACCACCATGTTCCCTCCTGTGATTTTTTGATTGCCTCGCGCCAGAAACACCTACGCTCACTCCCCTGCCCACCTCGCCTGCCTGCCTGCGCGCCCCTGGTCCGTCCTAGCCGGACCCCACCCCCTGCCTTTTCTTGTGCAGGCATTGCTCCGCCCGGTTGGGATCAATTCATCAGAGTTTTTGAGTTTACCACCCTTTCCCGCGGCTTCCAGGACGGAGCCATTTTTTTTTTCTCTCTGCGTCTGCCTCCCTCACCCCTGCCGCCACGCAAAAGGACCAAGCAAGGATCTGCCTTCTCTCCGCTGCGACAGCATTCCCCAGTTCGTCACCCAGGACTCCACCAACCCAAAGCCAAGGACCAGCCTCCGCTGCTTCTCTCCCTCTCCCTCCGTCTGTCCCCGTCGAGAGGGGCGTCACGTCTTCCCTACCTAATTCTGAGCCTTCTGGCTTGTTTCCTCGGTCTCGTCGCCAATTTGCTGTTGTTCAGCGTGCGGTGTGGTGGGCCCCGGTCTTGCTTACCCTGCCTCTCTCCTCTTTCTTTTTTCCGTCTAGTCTCATTTGCTAGCGTCCTCTGCCTCCCTTTTTTTTCCTCTTTTTTTTTTTTTTTTTTTTTTTTTTTGGTCACTGATGTGTTTGTATTCTTTTGCTCCTTCATTTTCTTTCCCGTCTGCCACCCCTGTTTGCGCAGCCTGCATCACAGGACAGACTAGGCCAGAAGTAGGAGCGAGGTACCTGCGATACTCGGTCCGGACTTGAGATGTCCTTTGGCTGATCACATCGACGCACATTATCACATCGAACAGCACCACCCACCGCTCTTGCCACACCCATCTCCCACCAGACGCGGTGACGCAGGAAGACCCCGTTCTCCCGCTTCTTGCATCCCTCCGCCTGATAGTTTAGCTTGCGTGTTACTTCTCCCGGTTGGAATTTCCTTTGATCTTTTGCTCTGGCGTCTGCATAATGCCTACAGCCCACGTACACATCAGATACTAGGCTACCCTGGTAGCACTCCCCTCACCCGCGGGTACCAGTCTCTGATCCGTTCGCCCCAGGAACGCACGAGTCAGAGGCAAAGATCCTGGGACCGGCGTGGGTCGTTTGCTCAGCTTCCGGCAAGCAATTTCCCTCGAGGACGGGCTTTGTCATCCTGGGAATTGACTTGACTTGATATTGCATCGATCACATCCCTTGGCCGCCCTCCCCTCTCCAAAACGACCCGAGCTGAGGCGATTGCACGCCCCAGCGATTAGGCCCGGGAGAAGAGGGCAATCTCCCTGAGACTTGTTCGAGAAACTCTATTGCCAGGGGGGTAGGTGTCTGGCGCGAGCAGGGCACGGTGGGCACAACCTCGAGGGGGGTGGGAGTGCGGCACCCCATACCCATACCTGCCGCCCCAGATCTGGCCTGGGACGTATCGCTTATTAGCTACGGCCCAAGCCCGGCCAGCAGCAAAGCTGGTCCTGGTCTCTCCTCCACTGATCGCCGTCAGGTGTCCGGCGAGCCCTCAGCCTTTTCAGACAATCAGCCCCGCCTGCTTCCAGGGACTTGGGCCAATCTAAGCTTGGGTTTTCTGGTTCAATTTTTTTTTTTCCACCTGATATTTTTTTTATTCTGCCTTCGCATTTTTTTCGTCCTCTCGTTGGGGAGGACCCAACTCAGCTCTTGTCACCTGCGAGGCACCTCCCGAACAAAAAAAAACACACCCCATTACTTGTGGACCAGTATAAAGTCATCTTTTCGCTCTCCCACTCTTTGGGCGGGCTCGTGGTCACCTGTCACCCGCTTCCCCTCCGAAGGCCGGTCAGACAAGGGACAAAGGAGAAAAAAAAAAGGGCAATAAAAAAAGAGGCAATAAAAAAAAAGGACGAAGCAGCCCACCCCTTTCTTCTCGGCGAAAGATTTAGGGTTTATATTCCAGAGCAAGATCGAGCGGCCCCAAAAGACCACTAGGCCAGGGCTTGACGCGGTTCCTTCACCTAAGCGCACCCTTGAATCTTGAATCTGGGAGCTCGGCGCTAGCTCCTCCTCTCCAGCCCAAGCACAAGCAATCAAGGAACCAGGAGGGAAAAAAGGAGGACAACCGACACCCCCCAAAAGAAAACCTCCATCCAGGCCTAGCCAGCCCATCAGATTGCGCTCGCGCTATTTTAGTGTGTGCTGGCCATTGCCATCCCCACCGCCAATTTCGACCCGGCACTCGGTCTTCAGGTCCCTCATCCGCGGTGACCTCAGCGCATCAGAATCGTGCTGGTTGATCCCTGCACTGACGCTCGATCCGGCCCTCTTTCGGGCTGAGAGAGTGGCTTGTGCGCTCCTGGTGCGGTCGATCATTCTCTCCAGCTAGCGGGCGGCGAGCCCGGGCACGCGCTACCCTCTGCCGCCGTCAAATACCATCATAGCCGCTGCTGCAAGTGGTTGGCCCTCCTTCTGATCCGCACGCAACGAATCTTTTATGCACCACTCCTCTGACTACCACTGGCCAACCATCCGCCTCCTGCCAACCACTACACTACCACCATCCATCCCGCACAAAACTCTTGGACGCTGCCCGCCCTCGTCCGGACCCCAGCCAACCCAAGACCACCCCAAAGAATAAGAAAGGAAGCGAGCCGAGTGACGGACCATCGCCAGACGAACTTGGCCTGAACTGGACGAGATCTAAACAAGCACCGGTCTCCTTGCCATCCTGAGCCGAGGTCGTAGTATGTTTGTGGCACCCGCGCAGCAGCACCGTCACGCGTTCGTTGAACACGACCACCATCGCCTGCCGTCGCCGCTCCACCGTCCGACCTCTCCGCAGTACCGAAGTCACGGCTCCGCGGGGACTCCCAGCAGCAGCACCCTCGCCTCGCCCGTCGGTCCCTCTATGGAACGCGCTGCGTCGGAGTACTCGCAGTCAGGTTTGCCTTCGCCCTATCCAAGCAACTGCGGCGACACCCAGTCTGAGGCCCCGTCATCTGTCCCCATAGATCACGCGTCTGCTGCGCAATACGCCACGCAGCAGCACCAGCAACAGCAACAGCAGCAGCAGCAGGAGGTGCGGTCCAACACCAGCAGCACCTACTCCGCATCGGCCACTCCCACTTCGGAGTATAGCGTGTACCCGGCCTCGGCTCGCTCGAGCTCGTTTCCGGACCACATTCAGCGCTCATACCACCCTTCGAGCAACCACAGCGGCAGCAGCGGAGGTATGGCGCAAACTCCAGCAAGCCCACCCACGCAGCAGCAGCAGCAGCAGCAGCAGGATGGACGGGACATGGGTCACCCGGCCCCCCAGCAACAGCTGGATATCAAGTCTGACCCTGGGCTCTCTCCCATAGATCCGTCCATTGCGGCCCCGAGTCCGACGTATACCCACGGACAGTACTCGCCCTACGCGCCGCAGTCGCAAGACATGTCCCACGGCTACGCGCATCCCAGCAGTGGGCTTTACGCCCAACCCCGCCCCGACTGGACTGGCTATGGACAGCAGCACGGCGCACCGCTGACCCCGGGCCACCACGTCTTCCCCCAAACCCCGACATCCGCGCCCCCGCAGACGCGGCCGAACCAGGTGGGTCGCGACCAACTCCCTCATCCCGCGACATCACAACGTCCACGTCTCGCCCCGTTGGCCTGAGTGCTGGAAAGCAGGGGCGGCGCCTCGCGATGGTGGACGTTGCGCGGCGTCTCTGATGCTTGTATGCTCTTGATATGGGGCGAATAATCTGCTAACTTTTACTGTGAATCCCGTCGTGCAGGTCTACTCGTTCGTGCCCATTCCTGGCGCGCAACAACACAAGCGGCCCAGGCGGCGATACGAGGAAATAGAACGCATGTACAAGTGCGGGTGGAACGGATGCGAGAAGGCATATGGCACACTTAACCACCTGAATGCGCATGTGACTATGCAATCTCATGGCCAGAAGCGCACTCCTGAAGGTAAGAACGCTCAGTCCCTTTTTTTATTTTTATTTTTTTATTTTGTCCCCTTCCCCTGCAGCTTGATGTTACGCCAACCGAGGCCGTCCCATTTCAGCCATCTATGACGTTGTGTCGCAGCGCCCGGCCCGTCGATGGCATGCAGCGCCTCGGAGAGCCGGTTGTCTCAGGCCCCGTTGTCCAAGTCATGGCATGCCGCGCGAGCCGTCTGTGCGCTTGGACGCTAGCGGCTACCGATGTCACTCATGGTCGCAGATTCGAGCCAGATGCCAGAACACGCGTGCGCACCATACGAGTGGACCAGCCAACTAACGACGTAATCATACAGAGTTCAAGGAGATCCGCAAGGAATGGAAGGCCCGCAAAAAGGAGGAGGAAGCCAACCGCAAGGCCGAGGAGGAGCGGCAAAGGCAGGCGGCCGCAGCGTCCCAGAACGGCTCCAGCGAGGCACCGACCGGCTCCGAAGCGCCGCAGTCGTCTAACGGATATGCCGCGGCGCGCGGGGCTGTCCAGCTCCCTCCCATCGGCTACCAGCCTAGCCAGTACCCAGCACCAGGGTCCGCCGGTGTTCAACAGCCCTTGTCGGAATACAGCGCGAACTACATGCACACCAACTACCAGCCGACATCTCCCTACGGGCAGCCGAGCCAGCAGATGTACAACCAGCGTTAGCGAAACCTTTCCGGGCGGGTTGGTTGGTCTGCCGGCCCGGCGGCCCATGTTTGGTCCTCGCTCTCCGGTGTACGGGCCCCTCCTGAAGAGCGCAAACGGGACTTGCGATGGCTCTGGCCATCACCAAGGCGCAAGAGGACAAGGGTAAAGCGACTCTGTCGGGCCAAAGCCGCGGCGGTAACGATGGATCACCTGCGGCTAATATTTCCACTACGCCACCCACCGAGACTTGGCGTTGCTGTCCCGCCAGCGCGCCCATACAATTTCTGGAAGCGAGATCGACCTGCACGACGACAAGGTTTTGCGCCATCCCGCCGCCGTCGACCCTATAACGGGCGTATATACCCTGATGTGGTCCTGGTCGAGACCGCCCAGGCGACTGCCACTGGTACGGGGGAATGTCAAATGAGTCCCATTTCTCCTGGCCCCCTCGGCTCAGAGATCCCCTCGGAGCTTTCTTGATGATAATGCGTCATTTTTCTTGCCTCTATTCTCTCCTTTTTTTTTTATCTCACGATAATCGTCGCATCAAGCGTGGGGCATATAGGTTTGGGGAGGCTTTGCATTTACGGCCGGTTTCTCAAATGGTGGGAAAGAAGGGGTTCCTTTCAGCGTGGATGCTACGAGGCACGGCCACCTGACCACATGTTCGTTCTGGTTGATTTTTGCACTGCCTTGCTTTCCCCTCCCTTTTCTCCCCCACCCTGCCCACATCCATGCTCTCGGACGCCCCGACAGGCAGAGCCGACCTGGTTTCGCACAGAACTTTACTGCGGGTGTCACTTTGCGAACGGTGCCAGAGGGAGCGACGGATTTACGGGCAAGTTGGGGCTTTATTTTCACTCATTTCGTTTTTTCATAGTCTTTTTTTTTTTTTGTTTTGCTTTTTTTGCTTGCTGAGTCGGCTATACCCAAGTGTACTCTTTCCCCATGAATGCGTGGCATCGTTTGGGGAGAGGAGGGAGGAAATCGCAGACGATTGGGCCGGCCTCGTCTGTGAGGGCACGCCACCCATACTACTGGATTGCGGTGGTGCCATGGCTTCCGCAGACTGTTCACCAAGACCATGAATAGAACTGTTAGGTTCTGGGGGTCATGCTTTGTTCGGTGTTTGTTGGCACATGTTTCTCTGGGCTCTTGTTCTGTTTTATTTTGGTGTTTGCCTTTTTCCCCAGGTCTCCCGCGCTGCGCATGCCGCTGTTCCATGCCGACATTTTTTTTTATTGATGGGGTTTTACGTTGCTTCCGGTCCCCCTCGCGAATATACGCGGACGCTCGGGGCGTCGGAGGAGTCACTTGAGCTTTTTGGTTTTCTTGCGTCGTCTACGTCTTATCTTGAGCTTGCATCTAGAGTCGCGAAATGGAAATGGCGGTCTGTCCAGAAAAGAAAGAGAGGGAGCGACGTTGCAGAATCTAGAGCCAGATTTTTTTCGCCCTGTGTGATTGTTTGGTGTGCCGATGTCAGTTATCAATAAATCTTTGGGGGTCGGTGGGTTTCGGGATCTGCAATCATACATGCACGTCTGTCTAGCGAAGTGTGAGTGGGTGGCATAAAGCGATAGTAAGACTGCGGTGTGATAATTATCAGGCCCTCAAAGACGGCCGCTCTTTCGTGTGCTGGTCGTTCCATGCATTAGGTCGGTAGGTACTGTATCCAATACTCACTCTCGGCCAGGGTGGGGGAGGAGGGGGTGGTGGTCCCCCTTGTCTGAACAGCCCCGATGCCGCCATGTGATGTAACCCGAGGATTCTAAAACCGGTGAGCAGACGGACTACCTACACGCCAGCTTCCGTGTCAGCAGGCAGGCTCTACAGAGATGCCGTAGGTACCTAACTAGGTAGGCAGGTCGTGGATGAAGTCACAGATGCACGTCTCCGTGCCTAGCCCAGGCGGGTTTCCAGCGGATTGGGACGGGGCGTCGTTGGAGTTGCCTTTTTGGACCCTGGTTCAGGTGGGCAGAAACGCATGGAGAATGAACGACATGAACTCTGGATCTAACTGATCGACGCAGGCATCTTTCGGCTGCGCCGTCGAACAGCGCTAGCACCAGCGAAGGTAACCTCGCTAGCATGTTTAAGGTTACTGGGACCAAGGTTATATGGCACAGGAAAATCAAGGCGCGCGGCAAGTCTCCAGCGTCGGTTCCAACCGAGCCCACCAAAGCCAGGCAACCTCGCTGCTGCGCCTGTGCTGCGCCGACATGGACACGGTTGGGGTTGGGCGCTGGAAGCCCACACTGGCCGACGGGATTGAAACCAGCACAGCCCACCGACATTGAGGCGCATGGAATTCTTCTCCCGAGCATTCAATGCTTGCTGGAAACCCCGATGGAACGTCGAGAGAAGCGCAGATCACCCCAACCTTATTTTCTCCCGAGATTGGTTGATCGACTTCTCGATTAATTGCTTAACACGTCGGCCAAAAAATCGTTGAGACCCTCCCCCCCTCTCAATCTTACGCACCCTACCTACCAAAAACAACAGCAACTTCCCAAAGCCAATCCCTCCTATTAGCAATATGTCTGCAAAGCTTTCTAGCTGTTACGACCAGCCATGGGCTAGGAAGGCGGGATCAGTCACGACACCCTGACGCTGCCGTCATGTAACACCAAAGTGGGGGTCGCTTGGATCGGTTGGATCGCAGCACCAGCCAACCAATCCAAGGCAGCAAGCAACGGATCGGTTGGATCGGTCAAACCGCGCCGAGAAAGCATCGATCCAACCGATGCTGGGAAACCCCATGGTTCAACAGACCATATATAAAAAGGCACGGCCTCCTTAATAAAATAGCTTTAACTGAAGGCTCGGCATCAGTCAACCTAAGTTAGCTCCAAGGCATCCCCTTGGGCAAGCAATCAAGACTACTGTTCTACCAGACCGATCCAGATCACGTGCAAGGCGACCGTGCACCCAGCACGGCTCAATTACCGCCCCTAGGTGCCCTACCCTAGAAGCAGAAGGCCTGTTTGTAACAGCATGGCACAGGCGAAAGCAATATCGTCAGGACCTGAAAGGACAAGCACAACTTTCAGCACTTTTTTGACTGCACGTATTTACCAGATATTGCGGCCCCTATTAAAACGGCCTGGTTGGCGCCCAAAAAGGCTATTCGCAAATAAGCTGTTTGGGACGACGGCCTGCTAAAGGAACTCGCAAAAAACGGCTGGAATAACCTCTCCCAGGCCCGGATCAATGCCAATATTGACCGGATACCAGACGTTTTGGAAAGGATCATTGATGCAGAGGGTAAAATGACCGACGTGCTTAATTAATTGCTTCACTGCCATTGATCCGCTTACGCCCGTGCCGTGCAGCAGCGACAAAACACCCCCGCCTGCAGGCTACCGCGTCGTGCTGTACCCAGCCCGATGCGAGACCATCTACCGACGCAATGACGTAGTGTTCGATTCCACCCAGATCGCTTCTTTGTCTTCCCTGACGATATTAGTCGGGCCCTTCGTTGCCTGCCCACCCTTGCAGGGATTTCCTGCCAAGTGTACGCTTGCCTTCCTCTCCAGCTGCATCCCTCGTCTTCTTGCCTGTCTAGCCCCTCTGAGCTCGCGTTCCTGCCGCTGCAACCCAACCTTCATACGTACTGCACCAAGGAACCCACCCCACCAAACAAGAGTGGCCGTGGCAATGGCAGCTGACAACGTCGATGTCGGACCCGGCCCAGGCAAAGCCAAGAAGAGTCCATCCTTAGCGGCGTCCGACAGCTCTGTGCCGCCGCCAACGAGGCTCAGTTTGGCCAAGTCCGACTCGACTGCTTCGGCCGGCCGCTTCTCTACCAGGTCCGTCGTCTCGGTCCCCGTCACGGGGAACCTCCCTTACGGGAGCCTCCGGGTCCACGAACCGCCGTCCCCCGCGACCCCTCCTTGCTCCGCCGATGCCGCCGGCCCCGGCCCGTCCCCACCGCCCCCGGCGTCGCGTCTTCTCGAGCAGGGTGATGTCTTTCTCATCCTCGACCTCCCCCAGGGCTTCCTCGTGGGTTGCGACACCGTCGCCCTGACCACACAGACCGCACGCCCGGTACTTGGTTTCCGCGGCATCCCTCCCGGCGCGCACCTGGTCTTCGTGGCCGACCCGAGCGGCCTGTCCCGCTGCGGCTACTGGTTCGTCACCAAGGAGGCTGCGCGAGGCGAGCTGAGGGTCAAGCAGTGGGATCGCTACAACGAGGTGCTCGGGCCGCCCGCCAGCCGCGTCGAGGCTCACGGCAACATCAACGACCTCGACACCGCATATCCGAACCTTGTGCCTTACAACCACCGCCAGGCCAGCGGCTCCACTACTGTCGCGGGCACCCGCGGCCCGTCACCTCCACCCAAGGATCCGCCGCGCAGCCCGGCGTCTCCAGACCCGGACCTGACCCTCGACGAGGCTGCCCTCTGGCACCATCTCACCTCGTGCATCACCGAGGCGCTGCTTGGCCGCGTGACGGGAAAGACCGACCCATCGGCGTCCGAGTGGCTCGTCGACACGGCTGACGGCGCCAAGGGAGATATCAATTTCACGCAGGCCAGCAAGCTGTTCAAGACCGTCGTCGGTAGCGAGCTGACGTTCCTGTTCCCGCCCCAAGATTCGGCCCTCGGCCTGCACCTGCTGAGCCTGGACGCGAACGCAGCCCGTGGTGCTGGGGATGGCCCGAGCGACGACCAGGCGGCTGCTGCGGGCACTGCTGCTTCTGCCCGGGCGCCGTCCCCAAGACGGCCGGACACCACTCTGGTCGTCGAGAACGCACTCGCCAGATCTAGGATGGCCGAGGCCGATCTCACCGGGGAGCTCCAGTTCGTGTTCCTTACGGCCATGCACCTCGGAAACCCGTCGTGCCTGGACTACTGGTTCCACCTGGTCCTCAAGATAGTCCTGCGCGCGCACCAGCTGGCCGTCTCGCGACCCGCCCTCACCCGCTCGCTCATACTCACCATGCACGCGCAGCTGGTCTACGGCGAACGCCACATGTCCGGTGGCGGCGGTGAAGAGGAGGCATCCAAGCTGGGGCCACCGGCGGCGGCTGCCGGCGGCGCTGACGACGAGGGCCGCGCGGGGATCCTGGAGATGGCGCCGCAGCACCAGAGCCGCCTGCGCCAGGCCCTGATCGTCTACAAGCGGATCCTCAACGAGTCGCTCCTGGGGCTGGGGGACGCCATCACCAAGGAGCAGGCCGCCGTGGGCCAGGCGTTTTCGGACCTCGAGGCCTGGTTCTGGAAGTACGGCTGGGACCTGCGGAGCGACTACTCCCCCGAGACCCTCGTCACCGACCCCAACCCCGCCGGTCCCAAGCCACCGTGGCCGGGCCTCGAAGCGGTCCCGGGCGACAGCGACGATGACGAGTACCAGCCCGTGCTGGTCGAGCTCGACGAGAACGGGCGCGAGGTTGGGCTTGTCTCGTGGAGCTCATAGTCTTTGACATGCCCCGAGGTTCGCTCAGAGCTCGCCTCGGTGGCGGTAGGGGGTTCGGGGACGATTGCGGTTTATCTGTGGGAAACCAACCCTCTGCCCTGACGACTTGGAGGTTGTCGGTTTCTTTTCTCTCCTGTTGCTCATGCCTTGTTTCGCCGTATTTTGCAAGCCCCATGTTTCTGTATCATGACGAACTGGAGATACCGTAGCACTAGCGTAGACGTAGATGAATGACTTGACTGTTGAGCTGGAACAATGGCGAATGTCCAACTCTGAGCAATTCGAGTATACCCATGCCCTAGGTGAGGGCGCCGAGGGAAACTAGTGCACACCACATGGATCACAGCTGGGCAGACACAGGCGTGTATCATCATGTCTTCGGACCAAGCGCCTCAGACCTGGCGCATATTTTGTTCGTTGCCCCGCCGCCAAACCCTTTCACACCCAGCCTAGAAAGAAGGCATGCCATGCAAGTATAGCGCATAAATAAAAATCAAGCAAGGGTTTTTTTTACCCGCCTTCTCCCATTGACTCCGCAACGAAAAGAGACGAGCGCGTTGCCGTCCGTCCAGCCGCTGGGACCGGATGGGGCGGCTTCGTATGCCGACCGTCGGTGCTGCCTCACCGTGCTCCCGGCCCGGAAGCAGGCTCGCACAACTACCAGACAGAGGCCATCTACCATAGATGGCATCGTCCCGACAGATTCCCCTATTCCCTCCGCCGCTGCAGAAATAATACCACAAGAGACCCAAAATGAATAAATTAACGGTAAGACTTCTGGAACCTGGCGCGAGCGCCGGGACCACCGAACTTCTTGGGCCTGCGGTGATGATACGGGGAAGCCTGTTAGTTTGTTTCGTCGCCGTCTTTTACATCCAATTCATGCTGTCGGAGGCATTGCGGGTGGTTATACGTACTCGCAACGGCGGTTGTCGGCGACCAGCAGGGTACGGTCGTACTGTGTCAGGGCCTGCTTGAGCAGGTTCTTGCTGTGCTCATCGACATACTTCTGGTAGTAGGCAACGATCGACTTGGCGATGGCCTGGCGGACGGCGTAGACTGCACGAAGGAAGAAGAAATCAAGTCAGACACATTGGTCCCCATTCCCTTGGTTTGCGAAAGCCATCCCTCAGGCGGTGCAAGCTCCCATACCTTGCGAGGTGTGACCACCACCGGTGACGCGGACGCGGATATCAACGCCAGAGACCTGGTCCAGGCCAATAACCAGGAGAGGCTCGTAGACCTAGAAGAGGGCAGTGGGCCAACATGTTAGCAAGAGCGCCTTCCCTCTACGCCGTTCCGCCGCCCACCGAGCGCGCCAGTCCTCGTTTCCCCCTCGCCCGGCCAACCAGCGATTTCCCTCCCCGGTTGGATGTCTGTGCCTCGGTGCCTTCCAAGCTCATCGGCTGATCAGCCAGCACCTCGACTTCCTTCTCCTCCCTTCTGCCCTTGCACAGACATCCACCAGTTGGTTTGATTTTGCGGGAGGTTCGCGACGGAGGGGTTCGGTGCTCGCTTCGAGACCGACGAGGAAGAGAGAAAAAGACTTGGGGCGCTCGGGAGACAACAACGCAAAACAGGGTCGGGATATTGTGCGTGCCTTGTACCGTAGCGTCGCGGGCTCGACGAGAGACAGCGGGCGGCCGTTGACCTTGATCAGGCCCTGACCCTTGACGCACTGGGCGACGGCGGTGGCCGTCTTCTTCTTGCCGAAGCACTGCACACCCTGCTTGCTGCTGGACATTTTGGCGGATTGTGTGTTTCCCTGACGGTCGGGCGGTCGGTCGGGTCGGTCGGTCGAGAAGGAAGACGTGAGGATGCGGGCGTAGCCGTCGGGTCACTTTTTTTTTTGCAAATAGATGTAAAAAAACCGAAAGCCGCGCTTGCTTGCTCTCCCAGCCAATTTGCCTGGCCCACCACGCTACACACCACAGAAAGATTTAGGGCATGACGATGGCCCGTGCGTTACATGTGTCACGTGCGAGCCCATCGTTGCGGCGGGCGAGAGCAGGCAAGCCACGGATGGGCGGGCCGATGCGGGGCGCAGTCGGGGGGAGGCATCGTGAGAGAGACCGAGTCGAGGTGTCCCCGATACGGCCGCTTTATCCGTCCATATTGTTTTCCCCGGCTCTGGAGAATCCTAGACAGTCTCGGGCAGAAACAGAGAGACAGACCATGTCCCGCAAAGGCGTCGGGCTCGCGGCCTTTGACCGCAGCCGGCTGACGTCGGCGCAGTACGCCACGCACGGCTCGGCGCTGCGGACGACCAACGCGCAGGCGCTCGAGACCCAGCTGTCCGTCTTCCGATCGCTGCTGCAGCAGTTCGCCCAGACGCACGCCAAGGACATCCGCTCCGACCCGGCCTTCCGCGCCCAGTTTGCCCGCATGTGCTCCGCCATCGGCGTCGACCCGCTCGCCAGCTCCAGCGCCGGCGGCAAGGCCAGCGCCGGCGGTGGGGCTTCCATCTGGGCACAACTGCTGGGCACGTCCGTCAACGACTTCTACTTTGGCCTGGCCGTGCGCGTCGTCGAGGTCTGCGGCGAGACCAGGGGCGAGAACGGCGGCCTGCTCGAGGTGAAGAAGGTGCGCGAGATGATTATGCGCAGCCGCATGGAGGGCGCCGCCGAAGTGACAGAGTGAGCAACCTTCTTGCTGTCTTTTGCACCATCACATGTCCCACGTACCCTATATATATATATATATATATATATATATATGTATACCAGCACCAATGTTGCATATACATATCGAATACCGCCCAACCGCAACAAACGCACCCCACCCTGTCCGCCCTGCTGATCCCCACAGGGATGACATCTTCCGCGCCGTGGGTACGCTCAAGCCTCTGGGGTCCGCATATTCCATCATCAAGGTCGGGAACAAGCCGTACATCAGATCGATCCCGCGAGAGCTCAACACGGACCAGAGCGCCGTGCTCGAAGCCGTGCAGGTCCTCGGCTACGTCAGCGTCTCGATGCTCATGGTGAACCTGAGGTGGGCCCGCGCTCGCGCCCAGACGGCGGTCGAGGACCTGGTCGGCGAGGGCATGCTCTGGGTCGACAAGCAGAGCGACGAATGGGAGTACTGGAGCCCTGGGTTTATGCTGGATCCCCAGGAGTCGCTTGGTGATGGGTGACGCTTCTCTCTCGCCGTTTCCCCTTTTCCCCCGGAAGGGGAAGGATTATCTTGGTCAAACCTGGATGAGGGCCACCTGGGTGTTTGGGCCGGACCAATTCCTGCCGGGCCGTCCGGAAGTCGGGACGGTTCGCGGCGCTGGGCCCTTAGACGGCGACACCCTCGTGGAAAATATCAAAATCCGCCTAGAAACTGGGCGAGAGCTTCCCGTCTCCTTCAGGCCTACCTCGCCCCTAGGTCTGCATCACGCTGCAGCGGCTACGGATACAAGAAGCGTATATCCTTCGAGGCACGATGGAATAAGAGCAGGACTGCGTTAGACGTCTTCGTCTTCACGGCGACTACAGAGGAACCAATGCCAACATAGCATTTGAATGATTTGTATTTCTGCCCCGGTTTTGACGAAGCGGCTTCTGGACAAGATCATAAGACATACATAACTACCATTATCCTACCTATCTGCCCGCCGAGAAGATATAAGACGAAAGCCAAGACTATAAACGGAACAAGAACCCACAGAACAAGGAAACCCTATCCGACAGCGCGGTGCGGACTGGATATAAACAGCGTATGTAGTAAACACGTAAGACGGTGATGGTGACCGCCACACGTGCCGACACCAATGTCCTGTCCCACCGTTCACAAAACCAGGCCACACCTGCCCGACCGTAAGTAGAGATGGTATAACGGTACCGGGCTATATGAGATCACATGAGGCCAAGTACCTTGAACAGATAGATAGATACCCCCCGACGATGCCCAGGATCCCCAAACCACCCGCGCCATGACCGAAAACGTTCGTCTAGGGACAGCGACGACCGTCTACATACCTCGGCCATCCAACGGAGCAGCCTCGCTTCGTCTCCACCACCACCACCACCACCACCGCCCTCACCTCATCCCCGTGTCAATCGTGGGGGGCCATGTTGCCGACGCCTAGTACGGCGGGTTCGGGCCCATCGGCGGGTAGTCTTCAGGACGGCCCATGGAGCCTGGGGGACCCATGGAGCCTGGAGGGCCCATGGAGCCCGGGGGACCCATGGAGCCGGGGCGCGGGCCCGGGCCCGAGTCGCCAAAGTGCTTCTTGCGCAGGGCGGCGAGGCGCTTCTTCTTGGTCATGGTGTTGATGTAGGTGCCGATGATGAAGGACACGAGGTTGAAGAAGGGCACCCACGTCTGCTCGGGCAGGAACTTCTGGGCAAAGGCCAGGCACAGCGGCGACGTGATCCACGAGACGCGCATGACCTTCCAGAAGCCGACGCGGACGGTGGCGCGGACCTGGTGGTAGGTGCGGGCGCCGGCGATGAGGGCCATGGCGACCAGGTAGACCGAGTTCTGGATCGGGGCCACGATGAGGTTGCTGACGATGATCTGCATGATCTTGGCCCGCAGGCTGGTCCGGTTCTTGAAGATCTTGTGCAGCAGCCAGATGAGGAAGTGGCCCATGGGCGCCGACACGAGGGCGCCGTAGGCCGCCATCTTGGGCACGCGCGACGTGAAGTAGTTGCCGTGCTTGTTGCGGTCCTTGGCCAGCCACGAGGCCAGCAGCTCCTGCGAGCCGGCGAGGGTGCCGGCCGTCAGCATCTTTGTGCGCAGCGGGTTCTCCTCGAGCTGCTTGAGGTAGGCGGCCAGGTAGCCCTTGGTCCCGGCCATCTCCTTGCCGCCCGTCAGCGCCGTGCCGATGGCGGCCGAGACGGGGTGCTTGCCGCTGGTGCCGGGCAGCGGCTTGTTGACGCTGTCGGAGAGCTTGGTAGCGACATTGTCGGCCACCCGCGACACGCTCTGGACCGTGTCCCGCTCGATCTTTAGAGACATGGCGACGGAATTGGGTCGCTTAGATCTGCATCTACTAAAGTGGCTCGCGTTCGGGGGGGTGTGCGGCTTGGCTGGGTGTCTGTCTGGTGAGATGAGAGCAGCGAGCGAAAATGACGACCGGCGACGAGGACAGGGCAAGGACACCTCGGGGGTTCTTGCTCTTCGGCGGGGACGGGGGAAGCCTGCACAAACGAGATGGCGAGACAAAAAGAAAATAGACGAACGCGACCGAAGGCGTGCTTCCTAGGCTTAGGCTGAGGCTGGCTGGATGGAGTATCGCGCGATGGTGGCTGCACAACGAGGCAAGACAAAAAACCAAATGCAAGAAACAAAAAATCGGGGTGGTGGGCAGCAGGTCAACGGGCCATGTAGTGTGCAGAGCGCAAGGAGCGTGGTTCTGTGTGGTGGTAGTGGTGGAGGTCTGGTGCTTGTCGGCCGCCCGGTGAAGGAGCGTGGGTGGTTGGGGTTCCAAATCGAGGTCCAGCCTGCGCGGTGCTGCGCGAGCTGGGGGAGCTCGGCCAATGGTTTGTTTACCCGACCCCATTTTAGCCCGAGGGCCTTGATCTGGTTACGGCGACAACCACCCACACCAATTGGTCGGGACCCACCAGCCACCGTCAAAGCTCAAGCTCATTCGCAGTCTCTCATTGCACCGCGCAGCAGAGAGGGCAGAAGAAATATTGGGTATCGTTTTTATTATTCTTGTTCCATAAAGTATAAAACAAAGTAAACCAGTCACCGCCCTTTCCCCAATAACATCCCAGCTAGGTATGTGGTTTGCATGGGAGCAAAAGGAAGAAAATGGAAATGAGGCAGCAGAGAGGAGACAGTTAGAGAAACAAATTGCTCCTCCACTCTCCCAGCCCGCGCGATCGATCCATCCAGTTTCGGGACCTGTGTTGCACGATTGAAGCCGCGGCCCAGCCCAGCCCCCCTCTAAGCACCGACCACCTGGTGGGCCAAAGGCAAGGACGCGATCCAATTGCTTCGGTTCCTGACCCAGTGGAGGTTGCACGCTGCGCCGACACCCAAACGTTACCTGGGGAAGTCCTGCCTGTGGGTCGCCGTGCTGCCGCGTCCTGCCGTCCTAATTGGCCAGCTGCAGGGCAGTCGACGTCAAGCTTGGCTGCCCAGCCGTCATCTCCCTGTTGATGCTCCATTTCCTCGTGCAATTTTCATCCGCATGCTGTCCCTTCCGGAATCAGGAGCACGCCGAGGTGCGATATGCCCCCTCCTTGTGTACACGTCTGAGCGCTACCTACAGTAGGTAGGTTTGGTCGTGCATATCGATGTTGTACATGTTATACCTCCTTACCTGCCCCACACCGGCCGGGCCGCGACCTCCGTCGGCTGCCTTCCCCTCCCGCCCCTGTCTCCCGACCCAATCCGGACCCCAGTGTCGCCCCGACCAAATGCTCCTCTGCCTGCTCCGCTGCCATCAACGCCATCGCCGCCAAGAGATATCCTTTACATGTTCCGTATCGATCACTCGCCACCGTCAGGACCCTTAATTCTACCAAGCAGCTTTTGATGGATGCCCAAGAGCAGGCCAGAAGTGCGGGCTGGTGTATAGGGGCAAGCATTCCTCGGGTGAATTGAATTATCCTCTATCTACCTACCTACCTGGCCTAATCGTCTATCATTTCGGCACATGGGGCCGTGTGTTTGCCATGAGGACATACTCTAGACGTAGGCCATGGGCAAGCACTATAGTGGCCAGCCTCCTCGAGCCTTCAGGAAGTCAGAATTGTTGCTCGTGGTGTAGCCAAGTGCCTAGATACACATTCCTCGACGTTAACAAAGAGGTTGATTTCTGACAGGAGTCTGAGCACGGCGTGATTGTGATCGATGTGAATACAATAGGAAAGAAATTTCACGGAATGATGGAGATTTCAAAGGTGGCGAATTATACGGCCGAAGCCGCCTCGTGCTGTTTCGTCCGTTCTCTTTCCCGAGCCCACGATGAACCGCGACCAAGCGAGCGAGACACGTCGAGACCTCTACTCTATCGAACAAGACACCAAAACACAGCAGTCACTCCAACTCGAGCACGTACACGGCGCACCTAGTCACAGATGGACACAACCACCGCCACGTCCTCCTCCCAAGCCGCTCTGCCCATCCGCCATGGCAGCTTTATCGAGTCCCGATGAGGATGACGGGTCCACGACGAGACATCGGGCCGACGCCTTGGAGCCTCACCAGGCTGGTGACATGGCTGTCGACAGCAGGCGCCTAGCTGCGACAGCTAGACCTCTCCCCACCCCGCCTATAGGACACCATTCTGGCCCCAGCGTCTCGACTACCACCACGCCCTCTGGGCTACCTCCGCCACCACATCCCTCGCCGAGCATAACTCACCCTGGCCTCACCGCCTCGTCCTCAGGCCGCAGGGATGCGCCGAGGCGGTCCCACGAATGCACCCACCCCATCCTTGTCCGCATGTACAGTCGCCACCATACCTGCGAATGCTGCAGCAGGCTCCCGCCCGAGGGCTACGTCTTCCGCTGCGCCCAGGACCGCGAGCTGATCCTGGCAGACCTGATTCGCCACAAAGAGCACTTTCCCTTTGACCAGCTGGGCCGCCAGCTGGCCGGCCTCGTCAAGCCTATCAGGCGCGGGGCCGAGCTGCGGGCCGCCGGCGCCACCAGGGACTCGGTCCTCGAGGAGATGACGGCGGCAGAGGCGGCGTCTTATAGCGAGGCGCAGACCGAGGAGCTGGCCGCCCAGCGAAAGCACGCGCTCCGCACCGCCAAGGAGGACACCTTTCGGGCCCTGTTCCCCCGCTCCGCCGCGGTCCTGCGTGCCCGCATCGAGGCTGTGGTCGATGCCGCCCTGGGCGAGGCACCGTGGGTCCCACAGGAAGAAGACGAGTGCCATCTCATGGTGTGCCGGCAGTGTCGCCCTTATTACTCCGAGAGGTGCTTTCTGAGCTTGGGCGGCATCGCCAACGGCGACGTGCCGCCCACGGCCGCGCTGGGATTCGGCTTCCACGTCCACGACCGCAGGCCCATTGTCGACGCGACGATAGTCAGGCGTCTCGGCCTTCGCGATGTCTCCAAGGTACGCTTTACCATCCTTTGCGTGTTGTGGTTTTCTGATACCCTTGGCCCTACGTCACACCAGGAGGGGGTTTGCTGACTGACCAACATTGATCCCCATAGGCACACACAACACACAGACGGCAGGATATCGACCACTGCCGCGGCCTGTCGGCGCCGCCTCCATTCGATCTGATGGAGCTGATCCAGGCACACCTTGGCGGAGCCGATGATTTGCAGCAGCCCATGAGCAAAAGCATGTCTCAGACCCCGCCGCTTGACGGCAGCGGCAAGACACAGCCTCAGAGTATTGTCAAGGCGAGCGACAGCGACACAGAGAATACGCCCGCGTCTTCATCCTGCACACGCCTTGCTCGCTGTGCTGCCGCGGGGTCACCCAACCGCACGCCACACTACCTCTCCGACAACAACGACGAGCTGGCTTGCGTGCCAACTCAGCTTCGCCACTCTGGACGACTCCTTCCGCCCAAGCGGGAGTCGTTTGACCTTGCATGCCGTACCCCGCTGCCTCGACCGGACCAGAAAGAACTGGTGGTTCTTGCGGTGGATCCACAAGACCTGCCAGCTGCTGCTGCTGCTGCCGACTCGGCTGTGGTCGGGCCCATCGGGCCATCCCCATGGCTCGGCCACGAGTTTATGCCCAAGACTGCGATGGAGCAGCAGGAGGACGTGGACGGCGTCTTTGGGGCTGGACCGCTTAGCGTGCCCGGTGGGCTCGCGGTAACCGAGGAGGGCGTCGAGATGGGCATTGCAGACGTGGCTACCACGAACGTGGGATGAGCCGGCCGGTTCGGGCAGGGTCTCGCCCCGAGTATATTAGACCGTGGATGTTGAAAACTGGGGAAGTGGGAAGTGGAATCACTCGTTTAAGTGGGCTCGGGGGTCCCTTTTTGACCCGAATAACCTACATATAGGGCTTGTGCGGCAGGGAAAAAAAAAAAAAAAAAAAAAAAAAAAAAACGCAAGGGTGGGTGGACAGGGACATAAAAAAAACGATAAATCGAGAGTCAAATACGAGAAAAGGCCAAGCAATAGCCGTCCATTGAAAAGCTAGGCACAGATAATCCACAATGACGCTTTCCATGTTGAACCAGTCGAGATAGGTTGCTGCAGTTACCTGTCCGAATCTACGGCATGCCAGTTGTTCGACCCTGTAGGGTTGCAAGTGAAGCGAGCCGTATTCAGATAGGCCAGGCCGCCATGCGGAAGAGGCCTCGGGCGGGTAGGTGGGGTGTCTAATCCAGGTCCATCTTTGTCCAGTTGGGGTCGTCTCGGGGTCGCCAGGGTTTGATTCCCAACGGGTTCTTTACCCGGCCCTGCCTGGCTCGCTCCAAGATCCTGACTGTCGTCTCGTCGTTCATTGCTGCCTTGAACTCCTTGACGTCTCCCATGCCCTTGGTGACCGACTGCTGCAGGGACGCAAAGAGCTCCTCGGCTGAGTGAGGCCATCTCATGGCATACGTGTCAGACGGAAACAGACCTTTGAAAACAGACGAATCACAGAACTGTGCCTGGGGAAGGAGGTAACGACGTATGAAACCAAGCCGCTCTTACGGGTCTCGTGGGAGCTCGGCTCGGCAGCGGGCTCTATCATGCGCGGAACCGTTGACCGGAGCTTTCGTAGCTGTGGCGGTGTTGTGCAGGCCGGTCGGTCAGCGGTGAGAGATCGGGCAGACGGCTCGATCAGGTACCTAGGTAGGTAGGAGCCAGTTGGGCAGATATGCGGCTTGCCTTGACGTGCAGCTCGTGGAGGTGCTTGAGGCTTGCCTCGTAGCGCGCCTCGTCCCACTTGTCGTCCCTCGCGGGCGTTGTGACGGGAGCGGTGTTCTCGCCCGGGATCTGGCGGTTGGAGGCCATCGCTCAGGGGTAGATGTCTGGCTGGTTAAGGAGGTGTCTGTCTGTTCTGCCTTGGTATCCAAGCACGATACTTTAGCGTCCAAGGACCGGGCGGTGTCGGAATGGGGCTAGTTCGGCAGTCTGCACATGCCCATCCACCCGTACCACACGCAAACGCAATCCACCTTTCTACTCGATACGCTATCTATTTCTCACTCGCCCCCTCCACTCACAGACACGACTCTTTTCTCACATGCTCTCCCTTCACGCACAGCGCCGGGCAAGGACGCAGAATCAAATCAAACAAAAAAAAAATATAAAGAAAAAAACAAACAGGAACAAAAGTGGAGGGCCATGGGAAGAATCGAACCCGGGGTCACCCACCGATGCAAGGGGTATGCCAAGGCACCAAAAGCCGGCCGTTGAAGTGTCGAGAGTTGTGTGTGTGAAAAGATGGGCCGAAGTTAGAATCGGTGCCGGCGGCGAGTCAATCCCGGCCGCCGCCTTCCCAGGCAAAATCCACCGTGAGCAAGCAAGTCATCAGTTCCTCGAGCGGGAAGTGGGCTGCTGGGCACACCTGCTCCAAGGCTAAAAGCTGCCTGGCGGCCAGTGGTGCATGTGGTAATGCATGGCTCGTGCACCCCCCCCCCCTCTTGGCGACAACCAGGGGGCGCCCTTGTCCTCCACCCCAACTGATACGAAAGCAACCTGCTGCCAAGACCGCCACAAGCCATCGCTGCACGTCCCAAAGCGACCCACCTGCGCGGTTTGCCCACTCGGGCTGATGTTCCGGCGTGCTTGGACCGTGGGCGATTTGTTGCGGCGATTCAACGTGGCTGACCGATTATTGAATGATGAAGGAGCGTTTAGATTCCCAGCTAGCACTGGTCGTCTTTATCCCGGTCCGTCTACCCAGGACACGAGGTATTCGCCCGGGATACGAGGGATAAGGTGAAGGATGCAAAATACGTAGGTAGGCAGGTACCGCTCACCTAATTGCCACGGTTCCGAATCAAGAAGAGAAAAAAACGCGTCCAGGGAACAAACGGGTAACAGCGCCGAGGCAGGGAAGCGGAGTAAAGGCTGCACGTCTGTTAGGGGTAGAGTCAACCTCGCATGTTTTCGTGTCCACCGCTTGCGTAAAAAGCCTGGCTAGGTCGAGAACAGACTCAGGGAGCATCTGACATTGGGCAATTGATCCAGTGATTGGCAACCCATCACATTCTCTTAGCGTCAAAAAGAAGCCCGCATCGTGCAGGCGAGAGAGCACAACGGGGCCCCTTGCACCATCCGTGCTGGCCACCCGCCACGACGAGCGAAGGATTGAATATTGAGAGAAAATCCCGAGTGGGTGTCAACCTCGAATGTGACAGCTAGCCCGAGATCAAGGCGTTGCGGCAGCCCACAATTAGGAACAAAGAAAAGAAAAAGCAAGAAAGACAGGCGGGGGGAAAAAAAATAGACCTTGGTGATCGAAACCTAGAAGCAACCCACAAAATGGACGGCGAGACGGGCGGACACAACCTTTCGGCCGTCGCGTGGTTGAACCGCCGCAATCGATGATGCCGATTTCTTCGTTTTCATGTCAACTCTGAAGTTACCGTGTCTCCCAGGAGGGCTTACTTCTCTGCCGGACTCTCCATCGACTTGGAGCTTACAAAGGACCAGACACGCACCGGGGAGTCGACACCACCCCGATCGATCCTGGTAGGTACCACCTGCAGTCAATGCCTACGCTGGGCCATCGCTGCCTCCCTCGCCAGGGAGGGCCCAAAGATCCGTGTACATGCGGGCGGCGAGGCGGTGCAGTTTGGTTGATCCCACTTCGCAGCGGGCCATTCCATCATCGTTCATTCCATCGTCTCGTCCGTCGACTTGCTCAGCCGGATTAACTCTCGGCACCCAGTTTTCTGCTCCCTGCAGCCTGCTCCACCCTGCTCCGACCTGACCCGCCACGCCATCCACCGTCGACCAGTGCCGTCTGCCCAGCCAGCGCGGCTTCCTGCTTCTACACTCTTGGCCGGTACCTGATCTATTTCATCAACCTGCCTCCAAATTCTCCAACTCGCACTTTGCCAGCCTCCCACCGCGCCTCAGGTGCAACCGACAATCAAGCTCGCCCCAGCCCTGTAGGATTAAGCAGTCGCGTCCAATACATTGAGTGGGAGGAGCTTCACCATCCTGTCCACACACGGTCCCCGCAGCGCCACAGCAGACCACGGAGTGAGAGAGAAAAAAAAATTAGCCCCGTCGCCAGCCTGGAGCAACTTTCCCGCTTCCGCCGAGATACAAAGGTAACCTACGCAGCTCTGGACCGCCGTCACATCGGTTGCCAGTCTACCGTGCCGGCACATCCGCCGACCGACCGCTGTCGAGGTAGCTACTCGCCCTTCTTTTTTTCGACCCCCAGTTCCCCAGCAGCAGCAACTTCTACGGAAGTTGCTGTCGCTGCGGCCAACAACGGCACCACGGATCGCGTAATCTTCTACTCGACGGCGGCGCCTCCGTCACCCGCTCCATCAACCTCAGGCCACATCCCGGCCCCGCCACAGCTTGGCCAACAACCCACGCTGCAAGATCCGAACCTCGCCGCCGTCGCCCCTCCCGTCGGCGCACCCTTGGGCTCGTCCGCCGCCTCACAGCAGCCCATTCCTAGCTGGAGTGCTCCCCCCGCGCCCGCGCCCGCACAGGCGCCCTCGGTCACACCCACTGCGACCCCCGCGGCCAAGACACGCGGGCCTAACCAGACCCCGACCGCGCCAAGATCCATGCCTCAGTCACCTGCGCCTACGCTCCTGCCGCCGCCCGAAGGCATCTATAGGTCCTTTGAGGACCTGCTCACTACCGTTCAACAGTTCGCCAAGGAGCAGGGCTACGGCGTCGTGAAGTTACGCGCCTCGAACTACCGCGATGGGAAGCCGACCCGTTATGACCTTGTGTGCGACCGTGGTGGCGTTAAGTACTCGAGCACTGCCAAGAAGCGGAACCCGTCGACGCGCAAAGTCGACTGTCCCTGGCGCGCAAAGGCCGTCTGTGAGGTCCAACTGAGCAATCAGTGGCGCTTCGCCGTCCAGGAACAAAGGCACAACCACGAGCCGCGCCTTCCCGCCGTGCAGCCAGGCCAAGAGAACGCGCCGCTTGCCCAGACGATGCGAACGCTTATGAATAAGATTGATCGCCTGAGCCACGACGTCACCCACGGCTTCACTCACCTGGAGACTCGCCTCGACGGCCTCGAGAAACGGCTGGAGGCCATGGAGCAGAGCCAGAACAACCGCAACATCATGAGCGCCATGACCAACCCGCCGTTGGATAGCCGCCTAACCAACATGGACACCGGTCGCATGAACAACATGGACGCCAGGGTCGGTGCCATGGAGCGCGCCGACATGATGAACCGCGCAAACGGCATGGACCACATGGCCGGCATGGACGACGTGGAGGCGAGGCTACTCTCAACCTCGGTCATGTAGAATATGGGCGAGATTGATCGTCAGCAGCCGCGCGGCTGTAAAAACAGCAGCACCGTGGCATCCCGTCGAGGCGGGGTAGCCTGCGCACCTCGGCCTGGCGAAATCTCTAATACGGCGACGTACCTACCACCACCGCGCCTCCCGGCCGGACCCAGAGCGGGCATAGAGCCCGAACCCGTCTCGGTAGGGCCTTATCCGGACCCTCCCACCATTCCGGACCATCCAAACAGCACTTGTGTATGATTTGCTCGGCACCAGGTCAGAATATGCCGTTTGACCGGCGCGATTACGATTACGCTGCATATTGGCAGAGAAAAAAAAGAGCTTTGTGTTTCTGTTGCTTTTTTTTCTTGCCCATTTTATTTCACATTCTCCCATCTTCTATTATATCGACAACTTGCTGTCGCAATTGTATTGGTATTGAGCAGCTTTAGGCTCGACCTTGAGGGCCTTTCCTCTGCTCCTTTCTACTGTCCTCCTGTTTCTGACCCTCTCTTCGTTTTTCTCCTTTCTTTTTTCCTTTTTTTTTTTTTTTTTTTTTTTTTTTTTGGCTGGAATCGGTGGGAACTAACGGCGTTCAACTCAGTGCGATGGTTACTCCATGTAACCACCTGCTCCGTCTCACCTTGCTTGTCGGCCCGGATGGCCGTTCTAAAAAAAAAAAAAAAAAGATATCGACCGCGCGCTCATCGCTAGGCTCGTGTCATTTCTAGTTTGTTACTGGCTGGGTTTCTGGCTTTACTCCAGTGGGGTTATCGACACGCTCCTTCCGATCCTGAGCGATGCGAGCTTGTGTTGACATGATGGCTTGCCCGGGGAATGGGCGGTGGCTGGCTGATTATGAGAGCAAAGGTAAAAAGGGAGGAAAAAGGGAAAAAGGTCCGGGAGGGATTTGGGCCAAGTCACGCCCAATCTCTGTCTGATGTGTGTGGGTTTTTGGTATGTGCATGTCGCGTTTGTTGCCTGCGCGCATGCTTGTATTGTCTTTCGAATAGGACTACTGTTTTGGACGGGGCATTGGACGAAAAGGAAGGGATAAGAAGGTAGACCCAAAGCAGACACCCTGGTCCCCGGGTAATGTGAGCGATGGCTGCTCCAGGTATCAAAGAACGCCAGTGATACGAGATACAATCGACAGCCATGCGTTTATCACCCGACTGATGGAGACAATGTGAAAAATAATGAAGGAGGCCAGCGGGACAACGGAAAATTCCGGCAGCGTGCTCGAGCTGACGACAGCAACCTTCTCTCCACCTTTGCTGCCAGGAGGGAGTGGGGTCAGGCGGCGGAGAGTATTAGTCAGCAATCAGCCAATGAGGACGCGACCCACTCTGGACTCTGGGCCCTACCGACGTTCCTGCCACACCAGTTTGAATTCTCAAAATTCCGCTTTGCCAGAAAGCAAAACAACCGGCACTTTTTTTTTGTTGCACCTCGGGATTCTTCGACAGCTCTCGCGATCTTGAGAACAAAACCGCAGCAATGGCCTCCCGAGTCACCTATCGCCGCCGCAACCCGTGAGTTCCTTCAAAACTCGACCCTTTCCCGCTCTTTCGGTCTCCCCGCGCGCTCGATTTAAGCAGCCGCCGGGTCCTTTGCCTCGGTCTCGGCGACCCCTCTGGGTGAAGGCGAGGCGAACGAGTCTGGACGCACCCATGGGGATCGTTTCCCGGCGGACTGGGAGAAAACGAAGCAGGGCCGATACCGAAGGCGCTGGGGACTAGGACTTTGGCTGACGGTCTGGGAATTTCGCCAAAACAGGTACAACACGTCGTCCAACCGGACACGTCTGATCAAGACCCCCGGTGGCGAGCTCCGTGTCCTCCACATCAAGAAGAAGGGTACCGCCCCGAAATGCGGCGACTGCGGCGTTAAGCTGCCAGGCGTAAGTACTGTCGAAACCCGCCGCATGCGGTCACCACCATAGGCACCACCGCTCGAGCGGGGCCAGGCATTCTTCCCGTGTCGACGTCGGTCGAGGAGCGATGTCAGGAATCGCTCGATCGGTTCTTTTGAGGCGTGCGGAATGGTGGCGGAACAAAGACGGGGTCTCCCGTTGAGTCTACCGGCCGTACTGACGTCTCCCGCTCGGTCGCAATACAGGTCCCTGCCCTCCGTCCCCGCGAGTACGCCCAGATCTCCAAGCCGAAGAAGACCGTCCAGCGCGCGTACGGTGGCTCAAGATGCGGCAACTGCGTGCGGGACCGCATCGTTAGGGCCTTCCTGATCGAGGAGCAGAAGATTGTCAAGAAAGTCCTGAAGGAGCAGACCCAGAGCGAGAAGAAGAAATAGACACGACCCCATGGGAGCTTCTGCTGGTTTTCTTTTTTGCGCATTCTTTCATACGGTGCGGACGGATTACGGACGGGCGGACTCGGTCGGGCTGGAAACGTGCCCGGATTATGGTCTCTCTCTGACGGCATGGTATTCTATGCTCATGGCCTTGGTGTTCAAATTTTGGGGTAACAAAAAAGGGACCTGCGTGGCTGGTGCATGGCGGAGCATCGCTGCTGGGGCCCGGCGACGGAGTTTTTCCTTTCCGCCGCTCTCTTTTGCTTTGGGAATCTGACGGCGTGTTTCTAGGCCTGGTTTTCTTTCTCGTCGCCTAGCGTCGGCGGCCCGGAATGATGAAGGGTCGTCAAGTCGAGCAACCGAAGCCGGGCCTGGCAGTCTGGGCTGTCGCCGGTGACGAGTGTGCTGTGTGTCGAGTGCATGTTCCCGTCGACCTTTCCCGTCTCCCTCCCCGGCATCCCACACAACATATCCCATCAACCACCTGGCCTATACTCTGAGATGGCAATTACTCTCCCGTTTGCTATTTCAATTTTGTGTCGAGGAAGATCAATCCCAGCTGGCTCACTACTCACCGCGGCTTTCTGCACCTGGTGGAAGCAGCGGTCCATCATTTGAAGCCTACACCTCGTGAACATAGATCCAAATTGCACAAGTTGATTTGATGTGCTTCGAGGTCTGCGTAATGACGTTTCGTTCTGGTAACCGAATATATAAATGTGCGTTTCCCTGCTTGGTTTGCCGTGTGGTGGGCAGTGTGATGTGTTTATTTGCTGTCGGTGACGTTGCCGCTTGACCACCTAAAGTGGTTCCATCTTGGAAATCATGACTTTGCTTAATCTCAATGCAGCCCGCGTTGAGCTGGTGCTTACCAGTACGGGGCTCCTGCCCCACGACTCCAGGCATTGCACGTCAATCACACCCCAGTATTCAGCACCGGCTCCGACCTCCCGTCACCAGCAACGGCCAGGACCAATTACCCGAGGTTTCCTTGCGCAACGAAGCGGAGCCGACAAGGGCGAAATTTGTCACTCGCTCAGTCATCGGCACACATGATTTTTTTTTTTCTGCCAGAGCCACAGTCATGTCTCGATCATTGTGCAGAGCTGGCGGTCCCAGGCCGGCACGCTTGACTTACCAGTTTCTAAAGGCGTCGAGTCCGCCCTGCGCCGTGACATCTCGTCGCCCCTGCTCCTCCACCACACGCCACAGTCTCCGTCCCATCGGCCCGGCGAGGTGGTGGACACAAGGGCAACACGCAGGGCCACCAGCGGCAGCGCACTCACTACTGGCGCACCGCGACCTCCACACCACAGCACCAACCCAGGCCAGCTCTGACGGCAGCGAAGCTCAGGGCGGCGGCCAGTCGAGGACGGACCTCGGCGCGCTGGACGTGCTGGCGGGCGCCGAAACCCCAGCCACGGCCGTGGAAATCTGCCTTCCCGACGGCTTCAAGCTCGGCTCCGGAATCTCGACCCGGGGCGGGGACGGCCTGCTGCTGCTGGGCGGCGAGGCCTTTGCGTGGCGGCCTTGGGAGCGCAGCAGCGGGCCCCCCAAAATGCGGCTGGTCAACGCCAAGGGCCAATGGGAGGTCCCCGAGGAGGCGTTCGGGTTGCTGGCCCTCGTCTGGCCGCGGCCGGACCTGCTCGTCCTCGGCCTGGGGCCCGAGATGCGGCCGCTGAGCCCGGTCACGCGCAGACACATCGGCGGCCTCGGGATGCGGGTCGAGGTGCTGGATACGAGGAACGCGGCCGCGCAGTTCAACCTGCTCGCGACAGAGCGTGGCGTGGGCGATGTGGCGGCGGCGCTCGTGCCGATTGGGTGGAAGGAAGGGGTCGGCGCGGCACGAGCGTGACGCGTTCGGGCAGGATGCGGCTCTAGGGATAAAGCTCAGGATTCCTATTCTGGCTCTCGCTACCTGGCATCAGTGCAAATCACTAAGCATAGCAGCCGCAGTGGAGGAGACCGTGGAGGCTGATCTGGAACCTCCAATCATGCCCAAGCCCGATTGGCCACCATTCCAATCTGTGCTGCTCGATCTTGTGCCTCCCTACCTCACCGCACCTCCCAAGCAGCCACTCAGACGACGTTTTTCACACCGCCCCGCACTGTGTTGGCTTGCAAAGCCGCTCCCTAATTAGATGGTTGGGTCAGGCGGGGTTCTTAAACCCCCCCTCCGCCCGTCCGCCGGTGAACACCACCCAACACCCGTTCCCAACACCCGTTCCATCAAGAAGCTATCAAATCTGACGCTTGCGGATTTTCGTGGTCGTTTTTCTCCCCTTATTGCCACGCCGGTCGACCCGCCACCTACTTCAGATATAGTAGCTTGACAGTCTTTTGTTGAACCTTTTTTGTTCTACACCCGTTCTTCGAGGGCGTGTCTGATCCCTAGATCTCTCCCTCCCTTCGAGACGCGCCATTTGCCCACAACAACGCGTCAAGGTATCGGCCAACTTTCCTACTCGATATGGGGTCGCGGTGGCTAAGTAGCCTCCCCCTGGACATTTGGTACCTGGTCTGCCAGGAGCTGGCCGCCGGCGCGCCCGAGTTCAATGCGCTCTTCAACCTGGCCCTGGCGAGCCGCGCGCTCGCCGGCGTCGCGCTGCCGGCGCTGTGGGGCGTGCAGCATGCGGCCTGGATCTACCGTCCGGACCTGTCAAACGCGGGCAACGTCTGCCTGTGGCGGTCGCTCGCGCTGTCCAGCCTCGGCAAGTCGGCGTTCCCCTACGCCAGCTGGATCCGGGTCATCGAGCTGGGCAGCCTGCGGGGGATGCTGGACGAGATCGGCCGGACGGCGCACATGCGCGAGGCCTTCTTCGACGGCGACATGGACGTCTTCCACCCGCGGCACATGGAGCCGGCCTTGTTCACGCGCTCGGGCGGGTGGGCGAACCTCAGCGTGGTGCAGATGGACCTGATCACCATCCGGATCGGCGAGGCCATCACGTCGAGCGTGCGCGACGGCGCCGACCGGAGCAACAAGATCACGGCCGTGGCCGAGCTCGAGAGCTACCAGCTGCCCGTCGAGGTGCTGACGGCCTTCATCGCCCGGCTGACGACGCTGCGCACGCTCACGCTGCGCACCGGCTCCATACTGGACCAGCGCGTCGGCCGCATCATCCGGGAGAGCTGCCCGTCCTTCCGGGAGGTGTGCTGCTACTTCTGCCTAGGCCACGACGGCGACGAGAAGATGGCCGGCTTCCTGCTCGCGCTCGGCGCCAACACGCTCCAGAGGTTCGGCGTCATCTCCAGCAACCGCCTGGGCCAGCACACGTTCACGGCGCTGGCCCGCCACCACCCCAGGTCGCTGAGGATGCTGCACCTGTCGTCGCTGCCCGACCCCGCCGTCCCGCACCTGCCCCTGCTCTCTCCGTGCGCCGCGCTCGAGAGCCTCAGCCTGGAGTGCCACCGCCTGGCCGAGGGGCCTCCGGACCTCCCGGACGAGGACTGGCTCGAGCAGGTGGGCGCCTGGCTGTCCAACTCGCCGTCGCTGGCCACGCTGTGCATCGACAGGCTGCCGGGCCTGTCGATCCTGCTCTCGAGCGTGCTCGTCTCGAGCCGGCTGCGCCTCAAGACGCTCAGCGTCAACCTCGACGACGCCGAGGTCCACGACGGCTTCTTCGCCGCCATCGGCAGCCAGCCGGCGCTCGAGGACCTGTGCATGCTGAGCCGCACCGACCCCTACGAAGACGACTTCGAGCCGCTCGTGCAGTCCGTCCTCAAGTGCAAGGGGCTCGTCCGCCTGATGCTGTACAACTCGCTGACGGGCGGCCAAGTCCGCGAGATCTGCGCCTCGCTGCCCCGGCTGGAGAAGCTCAGGTTCGACGGCGAGCACATGCCCGACGCCGTCCTGTCGCACCTGCTGCTCGCCCCGCGCCTCAACTCGGTCGACGTGAACGCGACCTCGTGCTTCACCACCGACGGCATCCTGGACCTGATCCGCAGGCTCGCCGAGGACGGCAAGGGGGCGCACCACGGCTTCGCCCTCTCGTTGTTGTCGCAGATGCAGACGCACCGCTTCACCCAGGACGAGGTGAATGTCATCGAGGCCGAGATTCGGTCCAAGCTGGGCGGGACCTTTTCGCTCGTCTACTTTATAACCGTTGAAGAGGAGGACGCGAACATGAGCGAGGATGAGTTTGTGTTTTTGTCTGATTGACCGGGTCGATTCGACCGTGAAAGTCTGCTACCTAATATCTCCCAACGGGGCGGGATGGTCTTGTTGGGGCGGGGTCGCGCAGACCCATGCATACCTATTGCATATGCAATGCTATATAAGAAAGACGCGAGTCGTAATGCGAGCAAAGTCGAGTAGCCGTCGAGCTGCTCCAGACTAGATATTTCAGATGCCTTTACATGTTCCAAAGAAGCGACGACGGGAAAATGTGGATTTGAACCAAAAAAAAAAAAAAAGAAGCGAAATGAGCGCTTGGCCACATATGTATCCGGACACACACGATCTATTCAGTCCTCAGCTGCTAACCAAAACCAAAATCTCCTATGGCTTGGTCGCAGAAACCCAGTCCAGAGGGTGGCCCGCGGCCTCGTAACCGGCAGGCTCCGCACCGACAGACTGCTGCTGCTGCCGGGGACCGCCTGCCGCGCGGCTCTCCTTGAGCTCCTTGGTGACCTCCTTCACGCCGTCCTGGACGTCGAGGTACTCGGCGAGGAACCTTCCGATGTCGGTGTTCTCGACGTTGCCCCTGATCTTTTCGGTTCCCGGGCCGCCCGAGCTGTAGACGTTGACGTCCACGGCCGAGTGGCCGTGCGTGGCCCAGCCGACGTGGGCGCGGAGGCTGATCATCTGCGAGAAGATGACGAGCGCGTCCTCGGGGTGGGCGACGAGCCGGTCCAGCTCGCTGTCGGCGGCGTTGGTGATGCCCAGGCCGCCGCTGACGAGGGTGCCGTTGATCCACCGGCGCAGGTTGTCCGGCCGGCGGGCCGTCTCGTCGGCGGCGGCGAGGTGCCGGTTCAGCAGGCGCACGAGCTGCTCGGCCGAGGCGCTGGCGCGCTCGAGGGCCTCGGGGTACCAGGCGTAGACGGGCAGGTGGCCGGGCTCCTGGACGGCCGTGGAGAGGCCGCCCGTCTCGTGGTCGCTGGTGGCCACCAGCACGCCCTCGGTGTCGCTGGCGTCGATGAAGTCGAGCACGGCCTTGAAGGTGCGGTCGTACTCGAGCACCTCGCGCACCTGCGCCGCCGGGTCGTTGATGTGGCCGGCGTGGTCGATCCTGCTGCCCTCGATCATGAGGAAGAAGCCCTTGTCGCCGTCGGCCGTGGCCTTCTCGAGCGCGCGCAGCGCCACGCGGGCCATCTCGCTGAGGCTCGGGTACACGTCGGCCTGGCTGCGGCGGTCGATCTCGAACGGGATGTCGGTCGGGGCGAACAGGCCGAGCGTGGGGATGCGCACGTTCTCGCCGCCCTCGAGCGAGTCGAAGCCGCTGCGGCTGTCGACGTAGCTCCAGCCGTGCTTCTTCTGCGCCAGGCCGGCCACGTCGACGTCGTCGGCGCGGCAGCTGCCCTCGGTCGTGTTGGGCAGGAAGTGGCAGCGGCCGCCGCCGAGCATGATGTCGACCACGCGACCGAGCGGGCCGTCTCCGACCTCCTGGACGGCGATCTCGTCGTTTTGCATGCGCATGTCGACGTGCGATGCGAAGCAGGCCGGGGTGGCGTCGGTGACGTCGGTGGTGACGACCAGGCCGGTGTGGTAGCCGGCGCGCTTGGCGGCCTCGAGCACGGTGCCGCAGGGGCTGTGGTCGGGGAGGGTGGAGATGGCGCCGTTGTAGCTCTTGAGGCCGCAGGAGAAGGCGGTGGCGCCGGCGGCCGAGTCGGTGACCAGGCTGTTGCTCGAGCGGGTGCGGCTGGAGCCCCAGAAGTGGCGGTCCAGGGTCAAGACGTCGTCGATGGGCAGGCCCTCGACGTGCTGGCGGAAGCTGCGGGTCAGAGACAGGGACGCCGGGCCCATGCCGTCCGACACCATGAAGATCAGATTCCGCTTGGCCGGTCGATGGGGCGAGGCGACGGGCGAGGAGCCGCTCGAGGTCTGCTGGTGGTGCTGCATCCAGACGGCCAGCACGATGACGGCGGCCGTGGCCAGCAGGGCCCACGCCAGCAGCAGCGTCTCCCGCACGCGCGCGGGCAGCCAGGACGGCGCGGCATTTTCGTTGGCGGAGCGCTGCCGCGAGTGGATGGAGCGGTAGAGCGCCGCGTCTTCCTCGTCGGCAAGACGGTCGGAGCGGGACGAGTCGGCCGAGCGGCGCGAATCGGCAAGAAGAGGGGTTTTGGACGAAGGCTAAATTTCAACCGTTGGGGTTGCGTCCGAACCTGTCAGCCAGTGACAAATACACGTGAAGCTTGCCGGCCCCAGTGTTGGGGTACGGCTCATGATGGTTGTTGGGGCAGGGAAGGCCTGAGCGAGCATTCGCGTCCGAGCCACACACATACCATCTCGACTAGGTCGCCGGCGGCCGCCGAGGACGGACGAGCTGTTCTAGTTGCGGGCGAGGCACGGGTGAAGAGCGCGGGCTTGCTGAGACCCAGACGCCGAGGTCTAGTGGTGGAACTGGATCAGAACCGACACGCCGAGCGCCGACGAACCCGGATCTGCTCTTGGTTTTGATGGCCCGGCTCGCTCTAGACGGCCACCCTGCCCAGTGGGCCTGCAAGCGGCGTCCTGTGACATGTCTCGGTGCGGTGGATGATGTCAGGCGGCCACTTGACTGCGGGTCAAGCAAAGCAAGCCACGGCTGAGCTGCCGCCGCAGAGCCCTGCCCCTGCGGCTAAGATATGGACCTCGGTAGCGCTGTTGATTCAGGCCGCCCAGCCCCCAGCCTGCCGCCCCTGTCGGTTGGGCGAAATGGAACTATCACGTTCTCGTTGGTTATAATTTGGTAATTTGCCTAATCTGCCCGCGATAGGCACCCAGGAGGGAGCCGGCCAGGGGAACCAGCCACCCAGGCGCGGGAAATGCGACAGCAGCCAGGGACCTCCGTTTTCCCGTCCCACGTCCTCTTGCTGCGGCCGGTGGAGAGTAAAAAAAAAAAAAAGGCTGCTTGAGTCGCGCTCCCAAAACGGAACAGCCGAAGGAGAACAGACCACGGCTGTTCCTGCCATTCCAGTCAGCAGTCGCACGTTGGGGCAGCACAACAGGCGATTCGTCGATTACGTGGGAGCAAGAAACGAGCTCCCTGGCACCTGGGCCGTGCCCACTTTGGAATGCCTGGGCTGTTCAAAGGGGAAGGGCGCTGAAACACAGCGTTTGCCTCAGCGTTGGTTGGGCGCCATGTACCTTTGTGGCAGGACACACACGGCTCAGGCACCTATCTACAGGCCAGCCTCGCGACCCGATCGAACCGTGCCTCGCCGGGGCTCACTCTTCGAGGCCATGGCTCCTAATCTGCGGTCGTCTGCTATAAATTGCCATGGCCGGACATCCACCTCTCCCGTGTCCCATCACCACTTGCCTGTGTTCATCCTCCATACCTTATCTTTTCACCAGCCCCAATTCGTCTCGTCGGATCCACCACAACCCACGAACGAAGGAGCACAGACACGCTTAGCTCTCAATTGAGTCATTCTGTGTGAGAGAAACGAAGTGGAAGTCACAGGTCATCAGAGGTAGGTGATTAAATCCTCTTACTTTTTTTTTTTTTTTTTTTTTTTTTTTTTTTTTTTTT